>CADCXT010002724.1:0-181998 GCA_902806775.1 Microtus agrestis
GCCTACTGAGGCATACATTTCCATTCTTGCCTCTATTTAACAAGTTTCATGATAAAAATATGTTTATAAAAATACTTGGGTAATATTTTCTGTGTATGTTTAGTTTAAAATATCTGTAATTATTGCTTAAATATTTCATTTATAAAGCAGTGTATGCTAAATTTTGTGCCACAGGTTTAGACTCGATCTAGCTGCCTTAATATATAGGATAAAATTTAGAATATATCATGTGCATTTGGAAGCATATCAACATAAAAAATTTGCTATGTACTCTCAAGAGATTATAAATATGACTCTACTTTATTTGTTAATAAATCTAAAGAGTGTAGGTACCTCTGACTAAGAAGCTGTCAATGAATCAATTTCAAATTGCTTTGCAGTTAGATGCTATGCTAAGTTTCATTGAAGGACCAATGTTTTAACTATATCTGTAAAATTGCTATGTGTAGTTTGAACTCAGAATATAGCAACATCTAAAATATGCATTTTATGTTTCCCAACATTTATATCAAAAGCTTTCTCTTAAAATGTCTACTAAAATTTTTACCTTAGTCATGCTGCCCCTCCCATTCTGTAATATGATGTAACCAGGGCAACACAATTTCAAAGAGTAAAATTCCCCTGATGATAAATATTTAAATGAGATAAAGAAAATCTGGTAACCAGAAAAATTACATTATCAAGTTTTCTGTCTACCTCATTGAATTATGCAAGGAATTCAGAGTTCAATAATAGTAAGGTGTATGAAATATTGTTTTTGGCTTTATGTGTGGCTTATTTGGTAATTTAAAATGACACACAGATTAACACAGGTAATAAAATTCAATATATGTCATGCCTTAGCTCCATTATTAATTACCAAAATTTATCTGATTCTGAGTTGGCTTATAAAGGAGTTTACTTTATATCATTCTTAGTCCATTCAATGTGTATGGATGTTAAAGGAATAGTACTGCTTTTTGGTCATTACTGGCGTTTTTATAGCCACTATTCATAAAATAAATTGAAAGCTGGAGGAACACAGAGGACCATATAATAAATAGGAAGGAATGCTAATACAGTGAACTTTCGAGTAAAGAACAGTGTTCTATTTGGGTTATACTCAAGAATGCTACTTTATGTTTTGCTTTTAAAGATTTACTTCGGATAGTAAGGCAAAGTCCAGTCTTTAATATTATTATTTGAAAATACGTAAACCTAGAATATATTTTTATAACACTCATATTCAAAGGCATGCATGCTGGTATTATCTGATTCCAGGACACAAAAGCACTATGGTAACAGGAAGTTCTCGAAGTATACACTATCAGCTAGGCTAGATTGGCAAATCTCAGCTAAAGGATAAACAAAACATATCTTAAATCTGATAGTTTTAATAAACAACTTCACCAAACTAGTTGTAAATAATCTATTTTTGAAAAGCATCTGCATCAAATCACTATTTTAATGATATAGAGGTCTCAGGGTCTTGGCTGACATGTTTGTCCATACTTGAGTGAAATGGTGAAAATTAAGACAGAAATCCACAAGAGACAACAGATAGAACTGGGAGGTCATCCAGTGAATATGTGATCAGCCTCAAATATATTATTCAAAGTTTTTATGTGCCCCAGTCTAAAATGGGGGAAGGGAATGCAAGAGATTTCCTTGTCATGGTACAAAGAATTAACAAAATAATCTTCTCCCCACATCTCCAAATATCAAGAAAAAAAACCCTTAGATCACAATTCAATTTTGTCTTAGCAAAACGATCAGTCACCACACTGTAGGTCAAAAAATGCTGTTATGTAACTGTGAAGAATCTAAACTTGCTCTGAACTCTTTTTAATTTAATTAATAATGCAACAGGACAAACAGCTATTTGTGTCTTAGTTTGTATTCTTCAATATTATATAACACTCATATGTCACACACACATTCTGTCATGTATGCCCTTTCTTGTGTACCTAGATTGAGGAAGATATTATCCATTATTTATTACCAGACTCTGTTTAAAAAGGGTTAAGGGAGAATGTGTAACTTGATTTAACAACCATCTGAGCCAAATTTCCCTTCATATTTCACAAATGTTTTGATAAATATAGGCAAGCCAATAATGCCTATTAGTACAGATATTCCTATACCTACAATACCATCCACTTATCAGCTTCTCATGGCTATAAGCAAAACCTGAATGTACATTGTCCCAGACGAGGCAGAATGTTTCATGGTCTGTATGAGACAGATCCTATGGAAATTAGAGAAGTCACATATTTAAAAACAATATGCACTAGAGGGTTTAAATAATGTAACCATATGCCATTTTTATCACCAATGTTACAAATGCTTTTGTTTCCTCCTAAGGCCTTCACTACCTAGTTTTTTATTTTGTATTGTTTTGTTTTATCTTGGTCATACTTTAATCATGTTCTTTTTCCTTAGTAGTTTGTTATTGCTTTCTTCCTTTTTTCTTTTTCTATGTTATGTATAATCAGTTTGATTCCTTTAAAAATAAAGACCCCAAAGAAAAGCATCATAATCTCTTCTGCAACCCTGAGGACTAATTGTGTACAACTTTATCCTAAACCTCTGGCAGAAGAAGCTTATATAATTTAACACATTTCCTGTGCTCTTCCAGAAGACAGTGAGCATATGCTTGAAAAGTCATATGCCTGAAACCAGGATGCTGAACACCTAACTGGGAAGTCCATGGTAGTAGAGAGCACATATCTGGAAAAAAGAGACCAGTTTTTCAAATTATAATGCATGGAGAGAAGAATGTGAAGTTTTTTTAATTCATGCATATTGAAGAAGATAAATGTTTTTACAAATTAGTAGAGATAATATGTGGCAGAAAGTACTCTTCAATTGTGAAGAGTATATCCAATGCAGTTAACATAATTAATCCTTTTCTACTTTACAAGCAAGTAAGAGTGTGAGATTCATGTGGACAAGTAATAGAAAAGCAATTTCAGTTACAGTGTTTCTCCTTCAGTGGAGGCTGGTTTTTGTCTGGGAAAGAGAAACTTTAACCTAGTTAAGCTAATGGAACATTAACCTGGCTAGAATGAAACTATAGCATTAGAAAGAATCACCATTGCTTAGAATGCTGTCAGAGGCCTTTTTTTTTGAGAGTGTCAGGTAAAGTTTCTGAACAGGTACTTGTGACAACATAAAGAAGAAACATGCCCACAGTGACTGACACAAAAACAAATCACAAAGGTTCACAAATAGACTATTTTACAAGTTTTCTTGAGGAACAGGTTTCTAAGAAACAGCCAAAACCAAAGGGACTAATCATTCTCTCACTGCCAACTGTCTCAAAAATAGATCAAGCATCACAAATGTTACAAAATAAGCAAAGGAATTGGTGGATCCCATGAAGCCACAGTGGTTTTTGGTTTTTCTGCAGTAATTTCTGAAAGTCATTCAAAATTTGCCATCTTTCTCTCTTGATTTCCCATTTCTGAGTCTTAATTTCTTTTGGATACAATATATATCCCAAATATTAAAAGATGACTTTATTTTTTTTTTACTTTCTCTGGGGCAGTTACTAACCCTGCAAGGACAGGATTCTGCTGAAGCTGACAATGTATTACAAACAAACTTATTTCATTTGTATGGACAAACAAGTCACCATCCTTTAATGAATAATGTAAACTTGTTTGAAATTGATCTCTAATATTTTTGTAGCCTGAGAAACAGATTTCTGGCATAATATAACACTGAGGTGTACCCTGAGGCAAGATATTCCAATGATATCTTCTAATTGGATTTTTGAAATTACCTGATAAAACACTAAATGCAAATCTTTGACAATTTGGGGGACCCAGGGAAAGGTATAAAAACAATCCTTTAAATCTAAAACAATATTATAGGTATCTTTTGTTATGGAAGAAAGAGAAAGTAAGCAGTAATGTAAGCTGTAATTAACTCTACTTAAATATTATATCCATCTTCAATTTCCAGATTTCCTTGTTAGGGATAGCATCTAAAACTATGTTTTTCCTGTAAATCAGAAGTCATAACTAGCCACTGGCTACATGAGAGTTCAATCTCTGAAGATATTCAAATGTAATCAGAAATATTACCTTTCTTTCTAAATGGTCTCAAAGCAAACTTAAATACTTCAATAGTATTGTCATAGGCTTGCTATCCATCTCTCAAATGTCCAGCTTCTGTGTCTCCAGTAATCTGCTTGATTAGTATGTCATCATGAAACAATTCATCATGTCCCTGATTAAATTTATAGAAGTCTTCAGTCTGCTATCCAGGAGATAGAGTTTATTTCAGGCATTCTTTCCAATTCAATTAACTTGGGCATATGCTGCTATTTCAAAATTTAATTGCTTATTTCTTTTTCTATGAAGTCCCTCACCAGTAAGTATATAAAAAGGGAAGGGAATTAGTTGGGTCAGATTTCTCTCATCTGTGGCCCAACCTTTTTCTGCATGTTTGGTTTTCCACAACAGATAGTCTCCATTTGAAGGCAAGCTACATCCAGTTTACTTTTAATTCTTTGAGTTGTACTAATGGGCTGTGGGCCCCTAAGTTATTATCTGTCATGCACATATCTTTGCTCTATTGCTAATAACATTTGTTCTTTCTTTCCTCAGCAAGCACCTTTTCTGAAACTAGCTTGCTTGAGAGATACACAACAAATTCTGAGTGTTTGCACTACTCCAGGAGGTCTCTGCATCATTGTTTGATCTAAACCAGCCCTTGTGTAGGAAGAGGAGTGTTCTTTGATAAGAGATTTACAGAGTTTCCAACCTCTGTGAATGTAATATTACTAAATCCCTCAAGCTTTTTTAGCTCCTGATTAATTTTCTACCAGTTTCTACTTCTCAGCATTTTTCACCAGAAGCAAAGGACTTGAGAGTTCCTTATTCTTTTACCTAGGAGCTTCTTCCTATAGCTCTTTAGGCACAAACTGATCATAGTCAAACACTACTGTAAATGTTTCCTCATCTAACAGCCCCTATAGTGGATAGGAGTGTCCTATCTCACTTCTAACCATTGCAGGGGGAACTAATTTTTACCTATCATGGTGCAAATCCAAATTCTTCCTTGTAAGGCCCCACAAATTTATAGAATACGTTTTGCTGAATCCCGGTTTAATGGTCTTGGATTTTCACTTCAATTTTTCTGTTTCCAAGATACCATCCTTGGTAAATCAATGGCAGAGCTGCTCTACAAATTCTAAAAATTTCTGTTCTTGAAACTGTTACATATGAGCTCCTGTAGCTTTTAAAATATCACCAAGTAGACTTTGGGATCTCAGTCCAGTGCTCTGATGTGGGTCTCTGTCTCTATCTCCATCTGTCACTGAACAAAGTTTCTATGGTGATATTCAAGATAGTCATCAGTCTGACTAAGGGACAAGGCCAGTTCAGGCACCCTTTCGTCCACTATCCAGGGTCCTAGCTGAGGACATCCCCATAGACAATTAGGAACCCCTCGAGAGTCAAGCCTCTTTCCAACCCCAAAACGGCTCCCTTAATTAAGATATCTTCTCCCATGCTCCCATATCCATCCTTCCTCCATCTCAATCATCCCACTCCCCAAAGCTCTCCCCAACACTCCCCTTCTCCCTTTTCTCTCCCCCTCTACCGTTTCCCCACCCTACCCCCCACCCCCATGCTCCCAACTTTTGTCTGGTGATCTTGTCTGCTTCCAATTTCCAGGTGGACCTGTATATGATTTTCTTGGGGTTCACCATATTACTTAGCTTCTCTAGGACCATGAACTATAAGCTCAATGTCCTTTGTTTATGCTAGAATCCACTAATGAGTGAGTACATATCATATTCATATTTTTGGGTCTGGGTTATCTCACTCAGGATATTGTTTTCTATTTCCATCCATTTGCATGCAAAATTCAAGATGTCACTTTTTTTAACCACAGAGTAGTACTCTAATGTAGATGTACCACATTTTCTTCATCTGTTCTTCCATTGAGAGGCACCTAGGTTTTTTCCAGGTTCTGGCTATTACAAATAATGCTGTTATAAACATAGTTGAAAAAATATTTTTGTAGTATGATTTGGCATCTCTTGGGTATATTCCTAAGAGTGATATTGCTGGATCCTGAGTTATTTAACTTCCAATTTTCTGAAAAACCACCACACTGATTTCCAAAGTGGTTGCACAAGTTTGCATTCCCATCAGTAATGGATGAGTGTTGCCAATACTCCACATTCTCTCCAGAATAGGCTATCATTGGTGTTTTTGATTTTATCCATTCTAACAGGTGTAAGATGTTATCTCAAAGTTGTTTTGATTTGCATTTCCTTGATAGCTAAGGAAGTTGAACATGACCTTAAGTATCTTTTGGCAATTTGAAATTCTTCTGTTGAGAATTCTGTGTTCAGTTCAGTACCCCAGTTTTTTAAACTGGGTTATTTAAAATTGAAATGTCCAGTTTCCTGAGTTCTTTATATATTTTGGAGCTCAGAACTTTGTTTGATGTTGGGTTTGTGAAGATCTTCTCCCATTCAGTAGGTTGTCTCTTTGTCTTTTTTTTATTATTATTTATTTTATTTTTCTCCATTAACAGCTTCAACTGGGTGTGGGGCAACAGAACCATTCCCAGTACAACCATGGGTGTGGGGTTCCCCACAGTCTCCCCAGGGCAACGGTTCCCGCAATGATCTCTAGGGGGAAACAGCTCCCAACAGATCCCCTTTCCCCCTCCCATATAAAGGCAGGCAGCTATCACGTCTTAATGACTGAAATTTCTCAGTTTCAGGAGATCCCATTTATTCATTGTTGCTCTTATTGTCTGTGCTACTGGTGTTGTACATAGGAAGTGGTCTCCTGTGTCAATGGATTGCAGGGTACGTCCCACTTTCCTTTCTATCAGGTTCAGTGTGGCCGGATTTATATTGAGGTCTTTAATTCATTTGGACTTGAGCTTTGTGCTTGATGATAGATATGATCTATTTTTATTCTTCTACAGGTTGACACCCAGTTATGCCAGCACCAGTTGTTAAAGATGCTTTCTTTCTTCCACTGTATAATTTTAGCTCCTTTGTCAAAAATCAGATGTTCATAGGTTTGAGGATTAATATCCATGTCTTTGATTAGTTTCCATTGTTCAGCATCTCTGGTTTTATGTCAATACCAAGCTGTTTGCATTACTGTAGCTCTTAATATAGTTTGATGTCAGGGATGGTAATGCTGCCAGAAGTTTCTTTTGTATGGGATTGTTTTGGCTATCCTGGGTTTTTGTTTTTGCATATAAATTTGATTATTGTTCTTTCAATGTCAGTGAAGAATTTTGTTGGGACCTTGATGGGGATTGCATGAATCTATAGATTGCCTTTGGTAAAATTGCAATTTTTACTGTTTTTCCTACCAATCCAAGAGCATGGGAGATCCTTCTATTTTCTGGTATCCTCTTCAATTTCTTTCTTCAAAGACTTAAAGTACTTGAAAAATAGATCTTTTACTTCCTTGCTTCTTAGTGTTACTACAAGATATTTTATGCTATTTGTGGCAATTGTGAAAGGTGATGTTCCTCTGATTTCCTTCTCTGCTTCTTTATCCTTTGTGTATAAATGGGATACTGATTTTTTTTAAGTTTATCTTGTATTCTGCCACATCACTGAAGGTATTTATCATCTGTAGGAATTCTCTGTTAGAGTTTTTGGGGTTACTATGTACACTATCATATCATCTGCAAATAAACAATATTTGACTTCTTCCTTTCCAATTTGAATCCCCTTGATCTCCTTATGCTGTTTTCTTGCTATTTCTAGGACTTAAAGCACTATATTGAAGAGATATGGAGAGAATGGGCAGCCTTGTCTTGTTTTTGATTATAGTGGAATCACTTTGAGTTTCTCTCCTTTAAAACTGATGTTAGCTGTTGGCTTGCTGTAGTCAAGACCATGAGGGATAGGTCCACCCACTGAGACAGTGTGCCTGATCTAACGGGAGCTCACAAAATCCAGCTGCACTGGGACTGAACAACCATGGGCTCAAACTGGACCCTCTGATTGTGCCTAACAATTGGGGCAGACCGAGAAGCCAATGATAATGGCACTGGGATTTGTCTCTAATACATGTACTGGCTTTTTGGGATTCTATTCTATTTGGATGCTTACCTTTCTAATCTTGGATGGAGGGGGGGAGGGCCTTAAACTTCCCACAGGACAGGAGAACCTGCCCTCTCTTATGATTGGAAGGGGAGGAAAAAGGGGGAGCATAAGTGGGAGGGAAGTGGGAGAAAGAGAAGAAACAGAAATTTTTAATGATATTTTTATAACATAAAGAGAATATAAATAATAAAATGTTAAAATATCTCCAAGCAATTGCATAGTAAGTTAACTACTAATTTTCTGCCTCATTACAAATTGATTTACAACTACAATCCCATGTTATTCAACCCATATTCATTCTTAATTTTTTCCAAGCACTTATTTTTTAGTTAACAGCTGTGGGATTCTCAACTTGCAGTATCCATAATGCTATACCTCCATACTCAAGCTTCACTTCTGAGGAGCCATCATTCAGGGTATTGACTGAATTAATCCCAGTTGGGATTAAGATTAAGATAGCAATCAGCAAGTGAAAATCTATACATTTTATAGGGCATTCATTGAATACCATTATCTGTCTCTAGTTCATTATTCATAGTTCTTATGTACCTCAATATAAAATTATGTACCTCAATATAAAAAAGACTTCCTTGCCATGATACAAAGACCAAACAAAGTAATTTCATCTACACATCTCCAAAGAGGAAGTAACCTGACACTAGGTAAAAATATTCTTTTGTCCTGGCACAATGTTCTGTAACAACACTTTAGGTCAAAGCATCCTAACGTATACACTTGAAGGAGCAAGAGTAGGTCTGAACTCCCTGACCTTTGGACATATTGGAAAGCATTTATATAAGCACATGTGAACTGATGAATTCCAAGTAATAGAATAAAATGCTTAATTCTTGTTCTATATCAAAAACTCAGAAATTCCAGCATGCCTAATGGCAGGAGTAATGATGCCTGATCCTTATTAGAATGAGATCACTGAGAAGGAATATTAGATGTTTTTTTCAAGGATGTTTACCAAAATTGGCTACTAATTTTCCAGTACGTAGATTCATACTGAATAACAACAATTTGCTTAAAGGAACTGAGTTGTTATTAAAGAGAGAAAAGAATACAATCTTCAGATGTAATAGTGATTTTGGAAATTGGACAGTTGTTTGAAAATTGGGATGCGATAGATTTTTTCCTAAAAATATTTGTATATTAATATAGGAGAAGTAATTTTCAATGGTCTGAAAAGATACCAAAATGTCAACTGAGCAAGAATTATATGAGCAAGGGAGGCTGGAGATCTTCAGAAACTTACATAGAACAGAACCAAGCTCATGGGAAATCATGAACTCTATACTAACTGCTGTGAAATCTGTATTCCACAGACCTAGGCTATCTGCTTGTGGGAGATAGATGTGAAACTTGGTCAATTTAAGGGTTCTGGGAAGGAGACCAGGACTCATTTCTGGTACAAGACCTAATTTTTAGAGACAATTCCGTAAGTTTGTATGTCTAACTCTTCTCGATGTGGTAGGGTTTGAACTGCCTCAGCTTAATATGTCAAGCTATGTTGCCTCCCTATGGGTGACCTATCCTTTGGGAGGAATTGATGAGGATGGACTGTGGGGAGGCAAGCATGGGGAAGAAGAATCTGTGGGAGATCTTTATTTAGAATGTACAATGAATAAAAAGTAAATAAAAAGAAAGCAATTACATAATCCCATCTTATCAGTGATCCATTAATATTATCTTTTAAATCATTACTAACATTTCAAGAAAGACCAGCAAGGTCACTAGCACACGCATATTTATAAACATACAGCAGTCTGTCTAGAGTCTTTATTTTGTCCTGAACTTTCTTTACTGAACATTTGCATTGTTGTTGATTAGATGAGACAAATGTGAAACTACAATATTAGTTGCAATTTAACACTGCTCAAAGTAAAGCATGTGTTATTGCATGGTGTGTGTAGCTGGCTCCTCACCTTTGTATGCCTCTGAGATGAGCTTTATGGCTGAGGCCTCAGGGAGCCATGATTATCACTGCATCTCTGGGACATTACTGGGTCCACTCTTACACTGAATAGCATACAGCCCACTGTTAATAAACCTTATAAAGTATTTGGCTGGTGGACCACTTAATAGAGTTATGCTCTTGAGAGTCACCAACACCCAGCTCATAAAATACCTCTTAAAGATCCATTCCAATGTTTTCCACTTGCGTTTATCTTAGCTGAACAAAAACACCTATTCAGAAGACACATTTGATTCAATTTTTTGATTGCTTAGAAACTTTTAGATACCTTTTTTTTGTTTTATAGTAATTAGGTTCCCCACATCAGAATGTCATTAGTAGACAGAGTTTTGTTTCCCCCTAGACAGTTCCTGAGTAACTAATGAGAAAATTATTATTATTTCTAAACACTCAGCAAATAGCTCAGGTCATTACTAGTTAACATATAAATTTTAAATTAATTATATTTCTTATATGTGCTCTGCCATGTGGATTGATATTTTCTCATTATAGTAATTACATCTACTTCCCACAGCTTCTCATGATACAGAGACTCCTCCATTTTCATAACTACTTTTTTGTCTGTTTCTTCAACCTAAACTTATCCTACTTAGATAATATCCAGTCAAAATCTTTCTTGGATCAATCACAATGACATATATTCACACAATATAAAGGAATATTCTGTAACCATTTCTTGATTAGTTAATATCATTTCTCTTTTTATTACATTTTATTTATATGCTGATGTAGACATAAATTGCCATTTTAACTATCCACTTGTGAAATTTTATGATTAAATTTATTCATAGTAGTGTTAGTATGTATTATTTTATATGTATTCTTAGTATAAAATATCTATGTTTTCCTTACATATTTCACTTACTCAGCAGTGATGTCCTCATCATGTCTACAAGCTGAAGAACGACCACATGCACATTGAATTTAAACATGCCCAGATGATTCTTAATATCTTACCACAGAATGGGTTATGATCTACAACTGCCTTACAATATGGGATAAATAAACAAGCTCATTTTCTTATTCAGGCTTCTCCTCCCATTTTGTGACACGACACAAGCAAACAGTACAATTTCAAAGAGTAAAAACACTGTGACTTTTTTTCCAAGGAGATAAAAAAAGCCTAGTAAAGGGAAATATTACAGTACTCATATATTTTCTGTCTACAACCTGAAATAATACAAAAGCCAAAACACATTTAAATAACAATGTTATATGTAAAGGTTCTCTTTTGCTTTTTAATGTATTTTGTTGCTTTTTTATATATGATATACCTGGTACCTTAAAAAGACATATCACAGACAATTTCATTAGGTATTATTTTACTTTATATGATCATATCATCATTGCATTTTTTCTGTTCCCACTATGCCTAGCCTTTACTAGATAGCCTTCCAGAGAATGGGTTTCCTAAAATCAGAACATGCAAGATGAATCAATCCTGGTCCTCCTGGCCCTGGACCCACAGTCTGCCCGAGTTATATAACTCTCTCACACATTCAGAGTGCTTTGTTTTTAGTATCCTAGTTCCCTCACTGTCAGGCCAGAAATCCTAGGCTACCAATAGCTCAGGTAAGCTGTTTCAGTGGTGTGCACATCACGACCTTGATCTCTTGCATGTATTCTTACCACTCCCATTCTTCAACTGGACTTTAGGAACGCAGCCATGTGATCAACTCTGGATCTTTGTATCTGCTTCCATAATTTGCTGGATTTAGGTTCTATGATGATGACATTTAAGATAGTCATCAATCTCACAACAAGGCAACGACTGTTCAAGTACCATTTCCACTATTACTTAGGGTCTAAGTTGTGGTAATCCTTGTGAATTCCTCCAATTCTAGATTTTAGCTATTCCCATAATATTTCTGTCAATGAATTTAACTTTTTCTTTGCTCGCTGTCTCTTTCCTTCCCCAATCTTTACTATCCTGTTACTTCCAGTTCTTTCCTTTTTATTTTTCTCTTTGTACTTACTTTTGACCACACCCACATTTTCCCATTTTTTTCATGATATTTGTCTTTTTCCTCTTCCCAGGGTTATCAGTTTTTTCACTTAATGTTCCCCTTATTCCTTAGCTTCTCTGTGGTCCTGAGTTGTAGCTTCCCTATTAGATGCTTTATAGTTGTTGTTCACCTATGATTAGGTACAAACCATTCTCACTTCTGATGGATTCTTATAATTTTATTCATTTGACTGCAAATTTCTAAATATCTGTGTTTTTACTGCTGAATAGTTCTTTATTGTGTAAATGTGACCACATTTTTTTAATCTATTTTTGGCCAATGACCATGGATTTTCTTCCATGTTGCTCTTATTACATTATATACTTAAGGATTATAGAGGAACAACCCAGACGTTTACCTATTTCTGTACATTATTATCTACTACTAAGAAAAGATAATTTAACATTGTTATTTACAGAGGACCATATCATATTTGGTGAGTTAGTAGAATACAATGATCTTAGAGTGGTTAACTGTGTGTTCTGTAATTTATACTCATTGTATTAATTTTTATGCCTTCACAGTTACATTGAAAACTGAGACAGTCAGGAATATTCTCATTTGGAAAATTGCAAACCTGGAAGCCATTTTTAGAAAATTTGTTTTCTAAAGCTGTTAAGCTGGTATTGTACAATTCCAAGATATTAGGGAAGTGTGGTAACAGGAAGTTTTCTGAGTATTCATGGCCAGCTAGTCTAGCATGGCACGTTTCAGTCCCAGGAGAAAACTTATCTCAATTGCACAAGTTTTAATAAATACCTGCATTAAATCACTATTGATTAAAATGTAAGCACGTTTTCCCTAATGAATTTCCAACAACTGTAACTAAATGCATAATCCGTGGAGTATATCCAGTGCTCAAAAACGCAGTATGCATAGAGGAAGGACAGTGAAGCCAAACCCTTATTAGAATAGCTATTTGTAGTATTGAGCTAATTGAGAAAGAAATTTAGAATTATTATCAGCATAGCTTTCCATCTAGGGCACTCATGTACCAATATATGGTTTCTAATCAATGGACATACAACTCCCTTAAATATATTCTGTATACATTAAAGATTGAAAAATATGGTTCAAATTTAATAGTGATTATGAAATTTTGAGAGGAAGTCTAGAATTTGGAATCTAGTGTATTTTTAAAACAAATATAAATTTATATCAAGGAAGATTTTATGAATATTAATTACATATGATAAGAAACATTATGAAAGTTGCTTTTTGCAAAGGTGGGGTGTAAATACCTATAAGGACTTTAAACAGGCAAATATATATGTTAAGAATATAAATATATATAATTTTTTTCCAGAAATGAATTAACGGAAATTCATTTTTTTAGCGTTAAGACACAGTGGGATAATTTATTACAGTCACGACTATTTCAAGAGGGCTTGAAATCAACATTTCTTTCTACAATACATCCATCTCCTTATACAACATTCTAATGGACTTAAATATATTATGTATTGTAATCCCACTAAATGAACCATTTTAATCATATATTTATATATTACATATAGCATGGAGTATATAAAACCTAATTAATTATATCTCAACTACATAAACAAAGACACATAAAACAAACAAAAACAGATCACAAAGCATAAGAAGCCAGATGCACTTGACAGTGCGAAGTCGCAATCAAAGAAGCAAAGATAGGAATGGAGGCTTTCATGTATACAGTTAGAATCTAGGCAAAGGCTGTTGTAATGTCGCTGTGGCAACCAGTTATAATTAGGCAGGTGTGTCTGTTGTTAACTGGAAGCAAAACAAAGGATAAATTACATTTTATCCTGTGTTGCCTTTAAATGGCTCTGCTTCTTTTTACAACACATAGGGAGGGGGGAGTCTCAGCTCTGGATGACATCACCACGTAAAATAAAACGCAGTCAGGTGCTTTCTTGTCCTTCATTTGAAATCTCTCTTCTTATTGGTTCCTAGATAACATAAAAAGGTCTGCACTGAGGGATTTTGCCAGCCAGTCTCCTGGCTAAAGTCCAGCGTTCAGCTGGAATTTAGTCAGGAGATTGGCTATAAACAACCACAGAAAGAAAATCAGTTGCAGAGACCTGCAGGATACAGAAACAAAGGAGACCCAGTAAAAGCAAAGAATTTCTGAGATTCCCCATGCTTCTGCTAAGAGTCACCAGTTTCTGTTTGCCGTGCAGAAAATGTGCTCGAGTCTCTGAAGTCACTGCTTCAGCCATAATGTCTGTGATTTTTTGATTAGCTTTTGATTATTCATTTTCTGTAATCTAATTTTAGTTTGGTAGGCTCTACCTAACAGAAACCGGAAATGTATTGATCATATGAACCATTGGAGGACCCACTA
The DNA here is from genome assembly GCA_902806775.1 of Microtus agrestis. Lineage (NCBI taxonomy): Eukaryota > Metazoa > Chordata > Mammalia > Rodentia > Cricetidae > Microtus > Microtus agrestis. The sequence continues at coordinate 14,397 of CADCXT010002724.1, forward strand.
TGATAATAGCTATTTCGGAGAATAGCTTCCGGCATCTCAGAATCTGAAAATTTCAAGTGGCAGATTCCACAATCAGTGTGTTTAGGGACTATGAATTTGACATTTCTGAATGTGATACCAGAGAGCTGCAATTGGCAGCGAAGAACAATAATCAGCCACCTGCAGGCAGAAATGTTGGATTTCAGGGAGATAGGCAGGATACAAACCCAAGAAGTAGAATATATGATCAATTCCTAATTACCTCTCAGTGGTTTCCCCTATGATAATTGGATTCTGGTCTGAGATAAACTGCATTTTTTTCCTGTCATCCACTTTCACTTTCATTTTTTTCTTCCGGACCACACATTGAAATGGGAGGGAGAAATGAGTCAGTAGCTCTGATGGACATCTCCATGGTTACCACAGGATTTGTTCCTATTGGAAGAATGCAAATCAGTCGCCTCATTTGAAAGCACACACTCCTGATGTCTGAGGCAAGGAGAGCTAATAACACTTTCAGCATAGCAGGTCCTTACTAGGCATGCTCTGGCTATATTCCATTTCTCAGGTGCTCATCTCAATAACCAAAACCATATTGTATAGCACTAAGTAGCAGTCAATGTTGAACTATTCATATCAGCCCTTAAGCATTTTTCGGTGTCACCAGAGATGGTCCCATTGGCTGTCACAAGTATGGGTGCTTTATATGTGAGGGAATGAGGTGTCAGAAGAAAGATAGACATTATCTGAGTCACTTGGAATCATAGCAGGAAAATTCTTGAAAGAAAGACAGCATTTGTGTGGATGCTATTGGTGCAGGACTAAAAGACAGCTAGGAAGTTCATGGAAGATATCCATCATAGAGCAATCTAGGGGAAGACAAATTTATCCCTTGTGAGGATAAATATCTATTGCAACTTTTCACTATGCTTCCCAATTTAAGACGAACAGCCTAGGAATAACCATATCCTTATTCTGTTGCATGAAACAACCAAGAGTTGAAGAACTAAAGTTTTGTACAATTAGGACCTATGAGAAAATAAGTAGATATTCAAGAAGTAGAGGCCTAAAGTCATCTCCATTGTAGTTTGAGTATCTTAAAGGTAGAGAAGGTAGTAGTATTTTCCTGTCTCATCTAAATACACAAGTTTATGGCATAGTTGCAGGTATTCTCAATGTTATTCGCTGTACTAATATAACAAATGTGACTAAGATTTACAAAAGCTAAACTACATAGAAAAACTAGAGGTACACCTAGTGATCTAAGCATTATATGCATATGTAATTAAAGAAAAAGAAGAGTAGCCACATCCAAATCTCGCAATTCATGCATTGGTGGGAGAAATAAGGAGTTCCATTGATGAGATCTAGGTGATGGATGTTGTTAGATTAAGATAAATTAATTTGAATTTACACTTCTTATCAAATAGAGCATCATATTTTCATGTGCATATAACACATGAAAATTATATGTCAGATATATAAATAGTGACAATGCATAAGAACTACACATCCTCCAGAAGACCATGCCTATATAAAACTCAGTTTGTAAATAGCTTTGAATATTCTGAAGCTTTCTTAGAACAGGTGGCTGTGAAATTCACAAATATTCACTATCATTTGTATCATTGCAGGCCTATTTTTAATTTTTAAAATTTTATTTTTATTTTATATGCATTGGTGTTTTACTATGAGTGACCTTCTCTTCACATCACTGAGCTATTTCCTATCTAGTTTAAGAAGTAATATTTCTGGTGAGTTTCTGGTGATGCACAAATATATAGGTATGAGAATATATTATTAGGAATCAGGTTATTTCTATATGATCCTAACAAAAATAAAAAAAATCTGTATAATTTTGTAATCATTTCTGTCTTAGTTTCTAGTCCATTAAGACGTGTGGGGTATTCTTCCCAAACCATGCTCTTAATCATAATCCTCGTAATTATTTCATTTCACCCTTGATTTTTGGGTCAATTTGATAAAAAATATCTGAAGATTATTCTTGATCTTTGTTTTTTGTGCCATGTTGCACATAAGAGTGAGAAATTTTGTTCCTGCTAATTTAAGCCACTATCATGCAGGTTCAACTTCACTCATATCTCATGTATTCAATTCCTGTGAAGCTTCTAATACCAATAGAGAGATTTCTGTTCTATGAGGACATAAATGGTAGGAACATCAAAAATGGATGTGTTGCCTCATTTTTAGAGGTGCAAATTCATTTTTGAAATGCTCCTTTATCTTGAGTGTGGAATTAGAGAAATGCACTTGTCCAAGAAGCATATCTGATAACAATGTATTGTCACTTTTGTTAAAATAATTTTCTATTCTTTCATTGTACAGAAGGTACATTTTTCATAATATCTCACCAACTGTACTGTGACATTTTCAGTTCCATTCAAATATTTATATATATATATATATATATATATACTCATACACATACACATATAATTTATTTATTAATGGATACAATTGATTTATGTAGTCTACAATTTCATGTATAAGTGCAGTATTTACATTAAATCACAATTCTTCCTGCTACTTTCAATAAAATATCTGCACTAGAACATGTCAAATAATACAACAACTAATAAAGTTATTTTAAATTTTGTGCATACACAAGTGTATACACAACTATCACAAACTGTATAAAGACTATGGTGATTATATATAATCATTTTAGCTTATCATTTTGAATTTTAAAACTATCAATATTATTGTAAGTAAAAGAAGATCTTTTATGAATTGTCATGATTTTTTTCTTTTTCATATGGTCGGATGTGATAGGTGACGTATGCTGTGAGTTGGTTCATTGCCGTTGACTAATTAAGAACATGGCTTCATCCAATGCCTTTACAGAGTAACCCCAGGCTGAAAGAAATAACAGAGTGAGTAGACAGATTCCGTGAGAAGCCATGTAGCTACTGCCTGTGGAAAATTGCTCAATTGGTGCCTACAAAACCTTTGCCAGTAAGTTATGGAAGTAATGAACATTGGTTATGAATATTGGTTAGTTTAGGATAAAAGAGCTAGCTATAACATACATAAAGTGGGCAATTGGCCAAATAGCATGCAAAGAATATAGTTTCTTAGTTGTTATTTAAGTAAGGGTGGTCATGGAATGAACTAGCAGCTTGGTCAAGTATATGCACCTAAAACCTGAGAAAGAAGAAAAAGGAATGCTAGACACAAAAAGATATATTTATGCAAGGCATTTTGCTAGTAAAAGTGTTTTGGGGTGGGCTCTGTTTGCTAGTAGAAAGCAGAGGCATGATTTTTTTTTTCTTTCAGAGAAGGCTTCCTGACTCAGTGGTAGCAGAAAATCTTCAAGACTCAAGATAAGCTAAAATGGTTAAGAAGACTGTGTTAAGAAAGCTTCCTGGTTCATGCTAGTTTCAGGATCAACTATAATTCTTTCTGGTGGTCTGGCTACAGTGCATTTAACTGGGGTTTGTGAGCAGAGTGCTACAACTTACTTAATGGCAACACAGACCTGGTGAGACCAAGCCTGTATCTGGGTCTGAAAGAAAGGCTCTCAGAGGCAGTAAACATGCCTTCACCATGTTGGACTGAGTGGAACTGACAGGCTATATGGCAGAGTTAGTCCTAGCCATGCCTGCTTAACTTTAAAAATGCTTCTGGTCAGAAAACAGTTAAAGCAATAAAAAGAAACAACTCATTGAAGAAAAAAAAACAAAGTCTTTAAATAGACAAAGTATACATAGTCATAGATTAAATGAGTAAAGAAAAATAAGTCATATAAAGACAAAATAACAGAGAGACTGAATTATGTATATTATTGTGTTTTATTTTCGACTGTGAATGAGCTAAGTGCAGAAAGACATTTCATAGTATGTGGTGCTAATCTAAACCAAAATACATGCTTTAAAGGTATCTTGATTTCAAAATTTGGTTCTAGGTAAGGATATGTTGCTTTGGAAAAGAGGTTCTACTTACTTTCCAGAGATGATGAAAACCTGTGGATTTCTCAAGACTAATGTGATTCATTGGAAAAAGAAACATTTAAAGGGCCAAATAAACTCCTCCAAATACTTTGCCCAATAAACAGCAGGAAGAAGTTAGGAAAGAATTATGACCAAATTAAAAAATATTTTTATAAAATTTGGTTACATTTAAAGGGTGATATGCTATAGAGATATGCACTGGTATAGATTTTGGCTTATTATTATACATTTAAGATCAATATTGTTAAATATATTATAAATTATATATATATATATATATGTATACATACATGTATAAGCTAGTTTAAAATTAATGTATAATTTTGAAACATAATTTAATATAGAGTCATCTATAATAGTCCAGTTTGTAGTCAGGTTAATTAGCTTTTCTAGAGTTACAGAGATACATTTCAGATGGATAGTTATTATTTAAGCTTATCAAAGACTAACAGAATATGGTATTTAAAATGTTTTCAAAACCTAAGTATTTTCATGACAATGAGACACATACTCATCTGCTCCTGGCAGCACCAATTACTTAAAGAGGAAGATGGGCATCTAGCAAGCTCCTTATGAAGTTTGCTCGCCATTTCAGCAAGAAACTGCTTTTGCATGGACTGCTTATTTTTATATTGTATTAACCAGACATGCTGGACCCACAGAAAAATGACTGCTAAAGTTTCCTAGAGAAGGTGAGACAGTCCTTAATAGATTCTGCTTTATGAATAGGTATGCAAGACCTTCTGCAGGACATGGAAGAAAGTGACTGAAAAACTGTCATTATAGGTGTAACTGTCTTTGAATTTTTTTGATAAAGTCTCTGAGAAATGATGGGCCAGTCAGATGAATATGGGTGCCTGTAAAGTCACAGAAAAACTTTGGGTGACTGTCCAGGCAGTAAGATGACTCTCTTAATTCTAGAGTTTTGGAAGTTGCATACAATGCAATTCCTGTTAAATTAGGAATCATGTTAATATGTCCTTTTGGAGACACTGATGAAGTTGAAGAATAAATAGTTATAATTATAGTTTTCCTTAGTTATGATAAAATATAAGATACCTATAAATATTGTAATATGCTTCTTGCTAGATAACTGTTTTGTTATATGAAGTTTTAGTATGTTAAAGTGAAATCTTTCTCTTTTATTTAGAAAGAAAAAGGAAGGTCACTTGGGAGGTGACGTATTTGTGAATATCTTTTATTGCCATTTGTTAATAAGGAAGCTGAATCAACCAATATCTTAGCACAGTAAAGAAAGCCTAAAAGAGCTATATAGAGAAAGTAGGAAGAGTCACTGAAAAGTCATGAAGCTGCTGCCAGGAACAGATACCTTTCCTGGAGCCTGCTGAAATTTCCCAGTAAGCCATGACCTCATGGTGGTGCACAGATTTGTAGATATGGGTTAGTTTAGGATATAAGAGCTAGTTAGCAATAATCTTAAGCTATTGGCCAGACAGTATTGTAAAAAATATAGTTTCTGATTGGTTATTTCAAGTCAGGGCATCAGGATACAAGCCATCAGCCTCTGCTAACAGATCTACTCCTTATGATATGCTATCTTCAAATGAGATATCCTTTACTTTGGGATATAAATTGAATCTACACATGGCATGAAGTATTTTTAAGTCCAAGAATAATGGTAAGTAGTATTATTAAACAAGTGTAATTAGAAAAAAAACATTGCGAAATTTTAGCACTTTGAACAACTGTGCATGAGTAATATTGGTGTAAAATGGTGTTTTTATGACATATAAAACTAATGTTTAACACTCTAGTGCATGTTAACCAGCATGTTTATCCTCAACATTACAATGCTGTTGCTTTCTCATGAAGACATCATTTGTGAGAATATTTTATCTTTTCTTGTTATGGTCATACTTCAAATATTGGAATGTTCCTTGCCAAGTTATTTTTGTATTTTCCCATTTTTTTCTTTATCTAAGTTTTATAGCTGTTTGATTATTTTAAAATCAAGCATTCCAAAACAAAGACCCGAATCTCTTCTGAAATGTAAGTGATGATGATGAAAAGCTCTATGCTAAACCCCAGGGTGAAGAAACTCCTGTGATGTATGACATTTCTTATGCTGATCTGGTTGACAGTGGGCATGTGATCTCTAACCAGATGCCTGATTTCAGGATGCTGGCTAGTTAATATGGGATTCAAGTTCTAACACAGAACAGATATATCTAAGAAAGAGAGCATTTTCAAATTTCAATGCAGGAGATGAAGCCATTGAAATTAATGAATAATCTATAGATTGAGCAACAGGCATCCCTATCCAAAGATGTGTGGATGAATTCGGGCAGAAAAATGTTTTTCAAAACACAAAAATATCTTCAGCCATATTAAGCTAATGAAACCTTAACTAGGTTACAAAAAATAATATTATGAGTTTTAAATGGATCTCTATAGAAAGAAGCAATTTTACTTAAATGGTCCCCCCCCCTTAGTTGAAGACTGATTCTGTGAGAAAAAAAGGAGAAACTTTCACCTAGTTAAGCTAATAAACATCAGTTTTGTTACAATGAAATCAAAACCCCGATGAACCTCACTACTTCTCAGAATCATGTCACTATCCAGTTGAGAGTGACAGGTAGGATTTCTGACAGGTAATAATGGCAGGCTATGCCTAACTGACAGGAGTAAGCAACATGCCCACTGTCACTGACTCAACAAAGCACACTAAAGCAAAGGCTGACAGGTAGTAATTTAAAAAAAAATATAAATTTTCTTCATTATTTCTTTATAGAGCTAATCATTATTATTATTAGTTCTTAAAAAATAATTTAATTTTAATTTACAAGACATAATTGCTTTCTATTTTTATTTCATTTTTGTATTTTCTATTTTTTAATCATCTGGTTTCTTATTTGTGTTTTTTTTACCTTTATGGCATGCGAATAACCTTTATATCTATTTATATGGTCATTCATTCATTTATTCATTTAGTTAAATTTTGTTTCAAACCTGACTGCATATCGCCCTCCATCTCTTGGCCAACTCTCTCCCTTAGCTCCCTTAATCTACTCCTCTGCAGTATTCACACAATATAGGGCAGGCCTCTCATGAATGCCATAACAGCATGACATATCCCTCTACAATAAGGCCAACACCCTCCCCCCTCCCCCTATTTAGGCAAAATAAGGCTACCCAGTATGGGGAGCATGCCAAAGGCATGGACAGACACTTCTCCCATTGTCAGGGATGACACAAGTAGACAACTGTTATTAATTCAGAGACATTCAAGTGTGTTTTAAGAATTGTGGTTAATTTATTCACAAAGTGTACAAATTATCATTGAGGATTTTATAGTAGAGTATGACAGAAATGGCATTTACCAAGGTGATTAGGAAAGTTTCCAAAATGATTTTGCCTGTAAATATTATATTGTACATAAAGTATAAAAATATTTTTGAGACTCCAACATTGTGAATAATGAAGGCTATTTATTACAGCTCTTATATTCCAAATAATTGTTGATCACAGAGGACTTACAAACATCGATATCTATAAAGAGTGCTATGATATTTACGATTGCATTCCAAGATGAAATGAACACGTTTTCTATGATGATAAACTGATCGATTTCCATGATATAATTGGATAACTAAAAATAAACCCTAGAAATTGCCTCAAATATTCCACTCCTTGAGCTAGACCCTATAGTTCAATAGGAACTAATCATGAATTTGTGTACATTAATCACCATGTCATAATCATTATTTGTGGATCTTATAATCATTACTTGTGGATATTCGGTGTTTCATATCAATTAAGTTTTTAAAGAAGCAAAGTTTTATTGAATTAAATGTGTACTACATTCAAGCAAAAATAGTATTTTTAGACCATCATGATAAAGTAGTCCTACATAATTTTGGCATAGAGTATAATAAAGGATTCCTTATTTAGGAGTAGCCTCTCAGTTCAACAGTCCTCTGCATGAGCAGGGAACAGGGAACAAAATCAGGCTGACAAGAGGGAGAAAGTGCATGTTTCTTGATGTGTTGTTATAGTATGCCAAGACCTTGCCTAAGTGGCCCAGCATCCAAAACCATTGTTTTAAGAAGTTCCCAGAGCTCCTCTCCCTTTTGTTGAAATAAGAGAGTTTTAAACCCAATATAAAACTATATACAATAAGAACAGATATCAAATATAAAAATTAAAGCTACCCTGTTTTGAAAAACCAAAAAATTAGAGTTACACCCATCATAAACAATATCAAGAAAGAAATGTATCCTAAAGGTTTCAAAAAATATCCTATCCTACGAAACAAAGTCTTATATTAGAAATGGATTGGCCAACTCATTAGAAGAATGTAACTATGACTACTTAGTATGCAACCCTATTGGAAACCTGAGAGGAAAATAATATTACTTATGTAAACATGAAGTACAAAGAAGCAACTTTCAAATGTGCAATAAATGACAGAGGCAACTGGCTACGTAGGCAGTCACCCAAAGTCTCATTTTCAACATTGAAGCAAATAACATTTCCTAAGACCTAGAGTTACTGACAGACCATTTTCAGAGGCAGGAAAAAAATTAAATTCATCTTAACCTGTCTATGCCAAGTTTGGAAATCTTTTTTCCTTTTGTTATACTTGTCCAGTTCAGATATCGTGCATTTTTTCAGTGTCAAGACATGGAAAGTTCTTTGTCCAAAGACCAGTTTTGCAAGCTCCAAGTGGATATCTTCAGTTTCCCACATGTTCTGGGGAATAGACTGGTGCTGTCAAAGGATAAATGTTTGTTTCCCTTATGTTCCCCTTATTACTTAGCTTGTCTGGGGTCATGGGCTGTAGTTTTGCTTTATTTGGTGTTCACTGATTATGGGCTTCAAACCATCCTCATCATTCTGGTCTGTGTTATCCCAGTCAGGATGGAGTTTTCTAGCTTCATACTTTTACCTACAAATTTGAAGATGTCATTGTCTTTTACCACTGAGGAGTACCCCATTGGTTAAATATAGACCCACATTTTTTATCCAGTTTTTTTTTTGATGGGCATGGATTTACCTCCATGCTGTTCTAACTACACTATATGCATAAAGATGACAGTGGAAGAACCCAGACATTCGCCCATTTTTTCACATTATCATTTACTATTCAGAAAAGATAATTTAATATTGTTTACAGAACCATATCAAACTTGGTGAGTAATCTGAATACCATGATTTTTAGAATAGTAAACAGTGTAGTTTGTGAGTTATAGTCTTTATCTTATTTTTTTTTTGCTTTTATTGTTACATTGTAACCTGAGACAAGTTACAATTTGGAAATTTAGAAACCTAGAAGACATTTTCACAATACTCATTTTCTAAAGCAGTCAAGCTGGTATTTCCAATTTCAGAATATTAGAGAAGTGTAGAAAGAGGAAGTTCTCTGAGTATTCATGTCCAGCTAGGCTAGAATGGCACATTACAGTCAAAGGAGAAATCCAGTCTCATATCTTCTAGTTCCAATAAACATCTGCATGAAACCAGTATTTGATTAAATTTCATTTGCCCCAATGAAATTCAAAACTGGAAATAAATGCATTATTCTTGTAGATTATCCAGTGCTCAAAAATCCTAGCATGCCTAATGGCAAAACAAATTATCAAAGTGGTTTGCCATGATTGTGCTATGTAACAATACAGGGCTTGAAACTGGTGGACATACAACTTCTTTAAATAAATCATCATTTTATTAAATATATAAATGTATATATGTTTTATTGGTGCTTATGAGATTTAGAGAGAGCTTCTAATATTTTGAATCTAGTTGTTTTCTTAAATTAATAATTGAAAAATATTATTTAGAGAATATTTATGTATATTGATTGCATTTAAGAAACAAAAATATGAAGGCTCTTCATGCAAAGGTAAATGTACAAACACCTATAAGCTTTAAAACAAGCAAACACAATGTTAACAATTTAAAGATATGTATCTTTTTTCCTGAAATCAATTAAACTGAATTCATTTTTTTAACATTAAGACACTTGTGGGCTACACTATTACATTAAGGTTTATATGGGAGAGGGTTTAAAATCTACATTTCTTTCTACAATCCACCCTCTTGTTTGTACAGCACTCTAATCAACTTACATATGTTATGTATTAGAATTAAACTACATGAAAAATTATAATTGCATTTTTTATTTGTATATAAGTCATAATATCGTATTCCATGTAATATATTTATTATAATTTGACTGCATAAAAACAACATGTAAAAAACCGAGAAAAAAATCACAAAGGATCAGAAGACAGATAAATTGGCAGCAAACATTCACAATTAAAAATCTCCAGAAAAAAATGGAGGTTTCCATGTATATAGGTAGATTCAAGGAAAAAAAAAAAAAAAAAAACATCTGCCAGCTTGTTCAACCTGTTACATTTTGCCAGTTTCGTTGGCTGTTAACTGCAGGAAAAACCCAGGGTAAATGATATTTTATCCTGTGTTCCCCTGTTAATTGCTCTGCTTCTTTTCACAACACACTGAGAGGAGAGGAGGGAGACACAGATGACTCATCAGCTCTGGATGAGATCATCAATTTAAATGCAGTCCTGTGCTTTCCAGTCCTCGGTTTGAGATCTCTCTGCTTATTGGTTCCTACATGGCATAAAAAGGACTGCACTGAAAGATTTTGCCAGTGGGGCTTTGACTAAAGTCCTGCTCAAAGCTGGACTTTAGTCAAAGCCTCACTGTAAACAACACCGGAGGAGAAAATGTGTCTCAGAGACTTGCAGGATACAGAAGCAACAGGAAAAGCAAGAAATTTGTGAGTGTCACCCCTTTCTGTTTGCAGTGCAGGAAATGCGCTCGAGTCAGAAGATAGTGATTCAGCCGTAAATTCTGCGATTCCCAGGTTAGCTCTAGATTATTTATTTTCTGAAATGATGATTTTCTTAACAAGTCTATTCATGACAACACCGGAATGTACTGATCTTATGCGCAATTGGAAGCCTCACTAAGATAATTGCTATGTTGGCAAAAAGCCTCTGTCACCTGGGAATCTGAAATTTTCAAGTGTAAGATTCCGTAATAAGTGTTAAGGGACTCTAACACGGCATTTCTGAATGTGATACCAGTAAGCTGCAATTGGCAGCACAGAATCACAATAAGCCATCACAGGAGAGAAATGGAGAATTTCAGATAGATAGGCAGAATACAGACCCAAGATTCAGATATGTGATCACCTCCTAGTTATCTAATAGTGGTTTCCCTCTTGAAAAATGGATTCTGGTCCTAGGTAAACTACATTATTTCTTGCAATCTACTTTCACTTTCATATTTTTCTGTCGGAGCAAACATTGAGATGGGAGGGAGAAATGTGTCAGCAGCTCTGATGCAGATCTCCATGGTTACCACAGCCTTTGTTCCCATTGGTGGAATTGAGATCATTCTCCTCACTGTTCCCAGAAAATTTGAATGCATACACTCCTTCAGATAATTCCAAAGCAAGGAGAGCTAATAATATTGTAAGCATAGTGGGTCCTTCCTAGTCAGGTTCTGGCTATATGTCAGCTCCCAGCTGCAAATATTTATAGCTGAAATCCGAACGTACACTGGCCCAGACACGCCAGAATGCTCCTGACATCTATATGACAAAAAACCCAGGGTAATTAGCAGTCAGGTACTGGTATATTCCAGTATTACTGTTTGGAGTCACCTGTTATGGTCTGTGCATCATGTCCACCCCTGCTTCTGAATCCTCTCCTTCTCTTTAATGTCGTGGCACCACTATCTCTGACTTGAACACTGCAGCATCTGCAAAGAAATAATTACTTTAATGTTTTAGTATATGACAGTGTCAAGGGGAGCCATGTCCTTTCCTCTATTCTCAGAGTTTCATTGTGAAAATTGGTATGACATTGCTGCTTTTTTTTCTCATGAAAACAGAGTCATTGATAATATTATGCAGTAACATATGAAAGCACTACCCTATCTGTCACCAAAGACTCCTTTAAAAAAATATCTATACTGAAAGTGTCAAAATAAATCCTACTACATAATAAAATTATTATATTTTATTGTGTAATACAATTGTATACATCAGTATTCCTATTGAGTAAACACTGTTGTGATTTTGTATAACCAATTTAGCGTTGACCTTTTCTAGTTCAAAGGCTAATCAAGATAATAATACAGTAAAAAATGATCCTTTCTCTCATAGCCTCCAATATTTCTCAGGGGCTTTTCTGCTAATTGTGTTACTTTTAGAGAGTTTTCCACATTTTTTAACAGTTCAACAGGGGATGTTATTATGTTAATCATTTTTTTTTTTTTAGTTAATTTTAATAGGCATTTAAGATTTCTAAAATTTTGTTCTTTAAGACCTTAAATTTATCCATTTTATTTTTATTTTTTCTAGAAGTTACAGCCAATATTTTTGTGGGTCTTTGGATAATATATTTAGGGCAGAGTTAGAAACTATATTCCTTCAGAAAAGTTGCAGATGAAATTTTTGATTGTGCTATCACTATCTTGCTAACAATATAGAGTAGGCTCAATTGTTGCAATTGGCAGATTGTTGTTTCTTTCAATTATATAGCTACAGTTCTAAAAAAATCAAGTAGTAGAAATTTAGACATGTCTATGCATATGTAACCTGTAATACGCTCTGAAGATAAATTTTGACAAATTATGACATTTGAATTAGCTGAAGAAATTATGCATTTTACCTTGATATTGTGTAGTCCTCTTAGTTGTGGGTTTGACCATTCATATTAGTATGATTATATGTTGAAATTATAGCTATATTAGTGGTTTAAGAGACTGACTCTAAGATCCAAATAGTGTAAAATATTGATTAAATACCTTATTTTTAAGATAAACAGTAAAATTTAATTTTATTAATTATTTGTAGATTTGTATGGGAGTCTCCTGAATGTTGTTCTTCTTTGATATATGTGTGGATGATATAAAAACCACCGAGACACTTTAGTTATCCTATGGTTTTAGTTCAGGAGTCAGACAACAATTGCTGAATCTGTAAGAATGCAAAAAGTACAATCAGAGGAGAGAAAGTAGTAGAGTATTTGTTACATATAAAAATATCAGTGTGTACTCTAAATAATAACCTTTATGTTATATTTGCTTTTATGTTCAAAAAATTCACAGACTCATAAAGGGCTCTGTCCATGAAATGGTAATTTGAAATATTAACTACTGGATCTATTTCTAATATACATGTGTGAAAAAAACCTGATATACAAACATTATCATGTTTTTCTCTGGACATTAAGCATATGCAGTGAATACAGGAGCTCTGAGATTTACTTCCCAGTTTTCATACCACGTGTGGCAAGTTTCAAGTCTGTGGCATCTTATTATAGTAACACATGCAAATAGTACTTTATTGGTATTTATGTATATGTACACTTGTATTATTAAATTTTAATTATGTAAGTTTGTATATCTAACTGTTTCATTACAAAATCCAGAGAAAGTTCTACTATATTATGAGGAATATTATGAATTCAAAATATTACCAGAATGTCTTATATTTTTAACGAAAATGATGAAAGAGGAAAAATAGATTTTCTCAGGTATGCTAGCTTTGAAATGATTCCCATGTGCTGGAAGAATGCCCCATACCAAAAAACACACACACACACACACACACACACACACACACACACACACACACATTTTCCCTGAAGTCAGATGTCACCAAAAAGAGAGAACAAATAAATGACCCGAGCATGGAGTACTGATATTGGTGATTACAGGGAAAATCTAGAGAATGCATTTCAGTGATTTTATCAAAATTTAAATGTTCATATAAAAATATCTTAAAACGTGTCAAAAATATTAATTAAGACTATTGCTCTGAAATCAATGTCATAACATGTACACATAAGTAAAACACTAATACAAGCATGCAGATAATTGTGAAATTTGAAAATAATACATATATTGTGTTTTTTCTAAATGAAAACATCAAATTGTTGCTAAATTATCATGACATTGTTAGATACAGTTTTGTAATTTTTGCATGTTCAGATTCGGTTTTTAAATATCATTCCTATTTAGAAAATATTTTTATTATTACATGTTTTTATGTAAAATACATACATATTGGTGTAGGTGGTCCTTCTCTATATGTGTTGCTTTCATTGGTTAATGAATAAAAAACTGCCTGGGTCTTTTGATATGACAGAACAAAGATAGTCATGCAAAACAGAACTAAATGCAGGGAGAAAAAAAGCAGAGGAGAGAGCTGCCATGGAGCCACCAGAGTCAGACATGATGAAAATTGCCCGGTAAGTCACTGTCATGTAGCAATATACAGTTTGATAGAACTGGGTTAAATCAAGATGTGAGAGTTAGCCAATATGAGGTTAGAGAAAATGGGTTAAGCAGTATTTTAATTAACATAATTTCTGTTTTGTTATTTCAGGGCTAAGTGAGCAGGATGGCTGGGACGAACAAGCAGCATTTCCCTGAAACAAATGGCGCTCAAAGTGATCAACTAAATCAATAAAATACATGAACTACAAAAGGTATGAATAAATATAACTGCTTATTACAATTTTTTTGTAAATAGAAATGTATTCATATATACTTACTCTATACACATTGTGGCAATTTGTGTATCCAATTTTATCTTCAGAGTTTCACAAACACAATTTCAGCAACCTCAATCCATTCCCTCTTGGTGAGTACTAGCAGCTCCAATATCATCTAGTCTGGTAATCTTCTCGTCAATCTACTACACCAAACTTTCAGGAAGCTAGTGTGGTTCATTATCTTTCTCTAAACACACACACACACACACACACACACACACACACATGTACATGCTCGTTCAGTCCCAGTCCAGAATGACCTTGGTGAGCTCCCATTAGACCAGTCCCAATGTCCCCATGGGTGGACACATCCCTCGCGGTCCTGACTTCCTTTCTAATGTTTTCCCTCCTTCCACTCTTCAACTGGGCCTTGGGAACTCAGTCCTGTGCTCCAATGTGGGTCTCTATCTCTATCCAATCCATCACCAGATGAAGGTTCTATGATGATATGCAAGATATTCATCAGCATGGCTATGGGATAAGGCGTGCTCAGGCACCTTCTCCTCTGCTGCCCAAGGACCTAGCTAGGTAAATCCCCATTGACAACTGGGAACCCCTCTATGGCCAAGTCTCTTGCCAACCCTAAAATGGCTCCCTTAGGTAAGATATCTTCTTCCCTGCTCCTTCATCCACCCATTCTCCATCTTAACCACTTAGAAAATCAGTGTGGTGGTTTCTCAGGAAACTGGGAGTCAACCCACTGCAGGATCCCCCATTTCCATTCTTGGGAATATACCCAAGAGATGCCCAATCATACTACAAAAACATTTGTTCAACTATGTTCATAGCAGCACTATTTGTAATAGCCAAAACCTAGAAACAACCTAGGTGCCCCTCAGTAAAAGAATGGATAAAGAAGGTTAGGCACATATACACTTTAGAGTTATACTCAGCGGTAAAAAGCAATTACATCTTGAATTTTTCATGCAAATGTATAGAAATAGAAAACACTCTACTGGTTGAGGTAACCCAGATCCAAAAAATGAAGATGGTATGTACTTACTCATAAGTGTATTCTAGCCATAAACAACAGATATTGAGCCTATAATTCGTGATACTACAGAAGCTAAACAAGAAGGTGAACCCAAAGAAAAACATACATTTATCCTCCTGGATATTGGAAGTAGGCAAGATCGCTGGGCAAATGTTGGGAGCACGGGGGTGGTTTGGGGGGAAGGGGAGTTGGGGAGAGGGAATGAATAGGGTATCTTAAAAGTAGAGTGGGTAGTAGTTTTTCGTGTCTTATCTGAATACATAGGTTTATGGCATAGCTCTAGGCATTCTCACGGTTACTCTCTATACTAAGATGACAATTATTTCTAAGAATTACAAAAGTCAAACTCCATAGAAAAACTAGATATAAGCTGAGGGATCCAATCATGATACATAAACGTATTAAAGGAAGAGGAAAGCAGCAAAATCCAAATTTATCAATTCTTGTGTTGGTGGGAGAAATAATTAGTTCCATTGTTGAGATCCAGGTGATGGATGTTGATAGACTCAGGGAAAATTAATTTGAATTTTGCACATCCTATCAAATTGGAGGCTCATATTTTCATTTGCATATAACATATGTCAGAGAAATTAATGGTGACAATACATCAGAACTACACATCCTGCATAAGACCATGCCTTTAAAAACTTAGTTTGGAATTAGCTTTGAATATTCTGCTACTTTCTCAGAACAGGTGACAATGAAATTTACAAACCTCACAAAGTTTTGTATCACTGCAAGCCTATTTTCAATTTTTTAAAAAATTTTATTATTATTTTATATGCATTGTTGTTTTACCCTGAGTGACCTGTTATTCATGTCACTGAGTTATTTCCCATCTAGTTTCCGAAGTAATATTTCTGTTGAGTTTCTGCTGATGCACAAATATTTAGGTATGAGAATATATGATTAGGAATCAGATTATTTCTATATGATTCTAAAAGAAAGAAAAAAATTTCTGTATGATTTTGTAATCATTTAGTCTCGATTTCTGGTCTATTAAATGTGTGTGCGGTATTCTTTCCAAACGATGCTCTTAATCATAATCCTCATAGTTCCTTAATTTTATGCAATATTTTGGGGCCACTTTGATAAAAAAAAATCTGAAGATTATTCTTGATCCTCACTTTTGTTCCTGTTGCACATGAGAGTGAGAAATTTTGTTCTTTCTTAATTAAGCCATATCACACAGGTTCAATTTCAGTCATATCTCATGAATTCAATTTCTGTGAGGCTTCTAATAGCAATAGAGGGATTTTTGTTCTATGAGAACATAATTGTGTAGGAACATCAAAAATATATGTTTTGCCTTATATTGGGAGGTGCAAATATATTTTTGAAATGTTCTTTTAGCTTGAATGTGGAATTATAGGAATGCCCTTTCCCAAGAAGCACATCTCATAACAATGTATTGAAACCTTTGTTAAAATATTCTCCTATTAGCCGGGAAGTGATGGCGCACGCCTTTAATCCCAGCACTCGGGAAGGCAGAGGCAAGTGGATCTCTGTGAGTTTGAGACCAGCATGGTATACAAGAGCTAGTTCCAGGACAGGCTCCAAAACCACAGAGAAACCCTGTCTTGAAAAAACCAAAAAAGAAAAAAAAAAAAAAAAAATTTTCCTATTATTTCATAATAAAGGGGGTTCACTTTTCATAATATCTCACCAATTGTCCTGTGACATTTTCAGTTCTGTTCAAATATTTATATAAGGTTATGTATGGCATATATATAAGCTTCATATATATATATATATATATGTACAAATATTTTATATAGTTTAGAATTTCATGTGTAAGTACATTATTTATGTTACCTCACAATTTTTCCTGCTACTTTCTGTGAAATATCTACATTAGAAAATGTCAAGATAAATAGAATAAGTAGGAATGTTATTTTACATTTTTGTTCACATGCAAATGTACACACAACTATCACGAACCGTATAAAAAATGGAGTGATTATATGTATCATTTTAGATTGTCATTTTGAAGTTTAAAACTATCACTATTATTTTACAGTAAAAGCAGATCTTTTCTGTTTTGCATGAAATTTTTGTCTCTGACTTTTCTGCTATGAGCGGGAATTTTGAGGGTTTCCCAACTTTGGCAGTATTACAATTTCTGATGTTTCCTTACAATATTTTTAATTTTAATTGTTTTTTTTTACTTTTTTGTTGGAGTTTTTATTTTCTAACCTTATTTTTTTCTTTTTATTATGCTCTCCTAAAGTGAGAGGTGATGTATGCTGAGAGTTGGTTTTATTGTCATTGGCTAATTAAGAAATGCCATCAACAAATGCATTTATAGAGTAAAGCTAGGCTGAAAGAAATAAATAGAGAGAGCAGACAGATTCTGGGAAAAGCAATGTAGCTACTGCAAACACAGATGCCTCCACTGGTGCCTGCAGAAACTTTGCCAGTAAGTTATGTATTAATAAACAGATTTGTAAATATTGGTTAGTTTAGGATAAAGGAGCTAGGCACAACACACTTAAGGGAAGCCAAATAGTACTGCTGATAATATAGTTTCTTAGTTATTATTTCAAGTCTGGGCAGTTTTGAAGTGAACTAGCAGTATGGTCAACTATTTCCACGTAAAATCTGAGAAAGCTTAAAAAGGAATGCCAGATACAAAAGGAGAGAGTTAAGCATGGATTTTGATAGTATTTTCTTGGGAGGAATCTGATTGGTAGTAGCAAGCTGAAGCATTAGTTTTATTTTCAGACAAGACTTCCTGACTCAATGGTAGCAACAAAAACTTCAAAACTCAGTTAAGAAAGCTCCCAGGTTCATGCTAGTTGCAGGATTAACTATGATCCTCGGTGGTAGTCTGGGTGCAGAGCATTTAACTGGGGTTTGTGATCAGAGTACTACAACTTACTTAATTGCAATACAGACCTGGGGATACCTTGGGTGAGAACAAAGCTTTGACCTGGGTCTGAGAGATATGATCTCAGAGGAAGTAAACATGCCATCACCATGATGGACTAAATGAAACAGACAGGCATGATGGCAGAGTTAGTCCTAGCCATGCCTGCTTAGCATTTAAAAATGCTTCTTTTCAAAAAGCAGTTATAGCTATAAAAGAAACAACTGGTTGCAAAAATAAAACAAAGCCTCTAAATAGACAAAATTTAAATAGTCATAGATTAAATGAGTAAAGAAAAATAAGTCATGTAAAGATGGAAAACACAGAGAGAAACGGGATTATGTACATTATTGTGTTTTCTTTTATTTTTGACTGTTGTTGCATGGAAAGTGGGACCTTTAGTTCTATCCTGGCCGTCCCTCTAGCTTTCACCTGAAATAATCACAAAGAAACTGTATTCATTTCAACACTGCCTGGCCCATTACCTCTAGCTTCTTATAGGCTAACTCTTACATATTAGTGTAACCCATTTCTATTAAATCTGTGTATCGCCAAGTGACTGTGGCTTACCAGCAAAATTCTAACCAGCATTGTATGAGGCAGGAGATTCATGGCATCTCTCACTCTTCCCCTTTCCCCAAAATTCAGTTCTGTCTACTCCCTGCTTACCTAAGTTCTGTCCTATAAACTAGGCTAAAGCAGTTCCTTTATTCATTACTAATGAAAGCAATACACAAACAGAAAGAACTCCCACACCAGACTGTAAATGAGTTAAGTACAGAGGTACATTTCATAGTATGTGGTGCTAATCTAAACGAGCATATATGTTTTAAAGATGTCTTGACTTCAAAATTTGGTTCTAGTTGTATATTTGCATATAATTCATTCTTTCATATTACATGTAACAATTATAGTCTGGCTACATAAAAACTACACATATAAACAGGCAAAAACCGATCACAAACAATCAGAAAATAAGATGCTTTGGCAGCCCAGATTCCCAATCAAAAATCTCCAGACAGTAATGAAGGCTTCCATGTATACAGGTAGATTCGAGGCAAAAGCAGCTGCTGCCTTACTCAGCCTGTCACATTGCCAGTTTTGTAGTCTGTTAACTGGACATAAAACCCGGTATATAGTAGATTTTATCATGTGTTCCCCTGTCATTTTTTTTTCTGCTTCTTTTCACAACACACAGGGAGGAGGGAGAAACAGATGACTCATCAGCTCTGGATCAGATAACCATGTTAAATGCAGTCCTGTGCTTTCTTGTCCTCGGTTTGAGATCTCTTTCCTTATTGGTTCCTAGATGGCATAAAAAGGACGGATCTGAGGGATTTTGCCAGTGGGGCTTTGACTAAAGTCCTGCTCAAAGCTGGACTTTAGTCAAAGCCTCACTGTAAACAATACCAGTGAAGAAAATGTGTCCCAGAGACCTGCAGGATACAGAAGCAATAGGAAAAGCAAGGAATTTGTGAGAAGAGTCACTGGTTTCTGTTTGCAGTGCAGGAAATATAATCAGTCTGAAGCCACTGATTCAGCCATAAAATCTGTGATTCCTAG
Source organism: Microtus agrestis (assembly GCA_902806775.1). NCBI lineage: Eukaryota > Metazoa > Chordata > Mammalia > Rodentia > Cricetidae > Microtus > Microtus agrestis. The sequence goes on from CADCXT010002724.1 coordinate 34,332, forward strand.
GTGAGCCTTGGGTTCTGTATTTTCTGAAATGTAGATTTACTTAAAAAGTCTATACCTGATAACATCTGGGTTGTACTGATCTTTTGCGTCTTTGGAGCCCTCCCTAAGATAATTGCTATGCCGGCAAATAGACTCAGGTACCTGGGAATATGAAAATTTCAAGTGTCTGATTTCCTCATCAGTATGCTTAGGGGACTCTGACATGATATTACTCAATGTGATACCGGGAAGCAGCAATCTGATGCACAATAACACAATCAGCCATCAGCAGGAAGAAATGGAAATTTTCAGGTAGATAGGATGCAGACCCAAGAAGTCGGATATGTGATCACATCCTAGTTAACTCACAATAATTTCCCCTTTTTAATAATCGAATTCTGGCCCTAGGTAAACTACATTTTTTTCCTGTTATCCACTTTACTTTCATTTATTCTGTCAGAAGAAACATTGAGGTTGGGGGGGGGAAATGAGTCAATAGCTCTGATTTAGATCTCCAAGGTAACCACAGGCTTTGTTGCTATTGGTGGAATTGAGATCACACTCCTCATTGTTCATGGAAAAATTTGAATGCACACACTCCTTCCGTCTGCGACAAGAAGAGCTAATAATATTGTCAGCTTAGCAGGTCCTTCCTAGTCAGCCTTTGGAAATATGCTATCTCTCTGCTACAATTTTTTATACCGGAACCTGGAATGTACATTGGGTCAGACCCGGCAGACTGCTCTTGACAACTGTATGAGAAAAAGCCCAGGGAAATTAGCAGTCAGGTAATGTTTTATTTTCACTATTACAATTCTGAGTCACCTGCTATGGTCTGTGCTTCATGTCCATCCCTGTTTCTGAAAATTCTCCTTCTCTTTAAACTTGTGGTACCACTGTATCTGTCTTAAAACACTGCAGTAACTGCAAGTAAATATTTCAATTCAGGTTTCAGTATCTGAGAGCGTCTAGGGGAGTCATACCCTTTACTCTTTTCCCTGAATTTCATTGTGAAAATTGGTTGGCATTGAAGGTTTATTTTTAATAAAGCTTAGACTCATTGCAAATATCATGTAGTAATCTATGAAAGCACTTCTGTATCTCTCACCAAAGACTCTGAATTTAGAATAAAATATAGTATATAAAACATACTTCTTACCATCCTATTGCATTTTAGGTTCTCACATTCTCAAATTTGCTGTTTTGGTCGAAATAGTCTTTGTGTTTTTTAATATAAATACTCATGTACATGATACTTTCATAGTGTATGCCCATTCCTAATTAGGAAATCTGACAGCCTGAGATTTTTTTGGAAATCAAGTGTTTATTGATGGTGGCAGCTAGGTATTACATACTCCCCTTAAAAATCTTTAACACAATAGATTTCTTTAATATTGAGTGTCTTGCTGTTGTATGCTTTGAATAAGTGCAGATCTTATATTGTATCTTCCATAGCAGACTCTAAATACACATGTCTGTTACTAATGTTGATACTTGAAAACATTGGTACTTTAGAATCAAGATCCTTTATTTGAATCTGTCACAGTGTTTCTACCATCTTTAAGATATAAATGTACAAATCTTTCATGTAGTTTTAAAAGCATAAAACATCAAATCATAGAACATCCAGCCTCTTATTTTCTATAGAAAGATCTTTCCTGCACATGTTATTTTCCTACTAGTGGCAATGATCATCTCTGATGAGGGTCAAATAATGCTCAGATATATGAACATATCTATATTTCAATACACTATGGAAGAATAAAATATATTATATTTATGAAAGTCTGTTACCATTGTAGTCATAGATTCCTAGCTTTAAGGATCTTTGAGTTATGCCTTCCATCATATAGTTTTAATAATAATATTTACTTGATTTCTGTCTTCATATTTTGGCTATTATAAAAATAAGAACTTCTGAAGCCTTCTTACTATTTTCTTATTGACTTGTAGCTAATGAGAGAATTAATCTGCAATTTTTGCACAAGTAGTTAATCCCACTTAAATTACTCATAATTGGAGAAGTGCTAACATTCTATAGTAATGAAAATATGTAGAAACTTCCAAAGCAGTTTCTTTCCATTGTATTGGCATTGTAAGCATAATTTTGAATTGTTCTGTGAATGTCTAGTTTTGCACCTATAGCCATGACTTCGGCAATTATACAGATGAAATAACACACTACATGGATTTGAGTGAGAAACAGCTGATATGCCTCATAGTATAAGAAGTTCAGTTTTACAATCTCTTTCCTAATATACTATGAAGCATCTCAATTACTTTTCAATATTTATATAAGTTTGTATATTTGTACAAATATGAGATTGACTATGCATAATTATATTTATACATACATATGCGCATATGTGTATACTTTTTCAATATAGTTGAGAATTTTATACACTAGTACAGCATTTATGTTAATTTATACTCAATTCTGCTTCTTTCTTTAAATATATATATATATTAAAATTTTCAAAATATATCTTACTATATAATAAAATTTGCACTGGCCCATAGGTAAATCAAATGAGATCCTAGAAGGGGAGTAGGTTTGGTATGGGGCAAGAGACACAATATATGTAGACAAGACAAGATTCTGATAAAGTCATGTTTATTCAAGGGTATAATCCAGGTATATACAGATTAAGGGAAAGGAGGAAATTCTCCTTGTACATGGGTAACTAGGCAACTTATTGGCAACCTAACCATGATGGTTACCATAATGGTCAGGCCTAAAGACCCTAAATCTATGTATAGAAAAGTCAGATTGTTCAGAACATGGGTACAATGGACCAGTAACTCCTTGCAGAGTTAGTATTTGCCAGATCAGAACAGAAGGCAATGTAGAGCATAACATTGTGTGGGAAGAGATTCAGGGAGCAGTAAGTCTCTCACAGGTTCCCTTTTTTATTTTTATTAATTTTTAGAATGATGAACGTCACTTGGGACTGTCTCTGTCTTAGTTTGGGGGAAGCTCCTGTAGTCGCACCTTTACTCATCATAGGAAGACAGAACTGCTTTTGGTTCTGTTACTGTCTTAGATGCCATGCTTAACAAAGATATACATCCTCCCAATACATGTCTCTCAGTAACCAGCCCATTGCACCAAGTTTAAAAACAATTTTCAGTGTGCCTCATGTGTTCATGATCTTACCAGATAAACATAGTCATATTTTTTTTTACTGTTGGCATTGTCTAATTAAAATAATGGACCTATATAGTTTTCATTTTCTTGTATAATTTACATGTTAGTTGCCTCATACACCTGTTGTTTTCTTTTTTATTTATTTATTTATTAAAGATTTCTGTCTCTTCACCGCCACCGCCTCCGATTTTCCTCCCCCTCCCCCAACAAAGTCCCCCTGCCTCGTCAGCCCAAAGATCAATCAGAATCCCTGCCCTTAATGAAGTCCAAGGACCACCCACCTCCATCCAGGTCTACTAAGGTGAGCATCCAAACTGCCTAGGCTCCCACAAAGCCAACACGTGCAATAGGATCAAAAACCCATTGCCTTTGTACTTGAGTTCTCAATAGTCCTCACTGTCCGCTATGTTCAGCGAGTCCGGTTTTATCACAGGTTTTTTTCAGACCCAGGCCAGCTGGCCTTGGTGAGTTCCCGATAGAACACCCCCATTGTCTCAGTGTGTTGGTGCACCCCTCACGGTCCTGAGTTCCTTGCTCATGCTCTTTCTCCTTCTGCTCCTGATTTGGACCTTGAGATTTCTGTCCGGTGCTCCAATGTGGGTCTCTGTCTCAGTCTCCTTTCATCGCCTGATGAAGGTTAATATTCAGGAGGATGCCTATATTTTTTCTTTGGGTTCACCTTCTTATTTAGCTTCTCTAGGATCACTAATTATAGGCTCAATGTCCTTTATTTATGGCTAGAAACCCATATGAGTGAGTACATCCCATGTTCCTCCTTTTCAGTCTGGCTTACCTCACTCAGGATAGTGTTTTCTATTTCCATCTATTTGCATGCAAAATTCAAGAAGTCCTTGTTTTTTTTACTGCTGAGTAGTACTCTAATATGTATATATTCCATACTTTCTTCATCCATTCTTCCATTGAAGGGCATCTGGATTGTTTCCAGGTTATGACTATTACAAACAGTGCTGCTATGAACATAGTATAGCATATACTTTTGTTGTATGATAAGGCCTCTCTTGGGTATATTCCCAAGAGTGGTGTTGCTGTGTCCAGGGGTAGGTTGATCCTGAATTTCCTGAGAAACCGCCACACTGCTTTCCAAAGTGGTTGCACAAGTTTGCATTCCCACTAGCAATGGATGAGTGTAACCCTTTCTCCACAGCCTCTCCAGCAAAAGCTATTATTGGTATTTTTTATTTTTGCCATTCTGACAGGTGTAAGATGGTATCTTAAACTAGTCTTGATTTGCATTTCCCTGATCGCTAAGAAAGTTGAGCATGACCTTAAGTGTCTTTTGGCCATTTGAACTTCTTCTGTTGAGAATTCTCTGTTCAGCTCAGTGCCCCATTTTATAATTGGATTGATTAGCCTTCTAAGGTCTAGTTTCTTGAGTTCTTTATATATTTTGGAGATCAGACCTTTGCCAGTTGCAGGGTTGGTGAAGATTTTCTCCCAGTCAGTGGTTTGCCTTTCTGTCTTAGCGACAGTGTCCTTTGCTTTACAGAAGCTTCTCAGTCTCAGGAGGTCCCATTTATTCAATGAGGCCCTTACTGTCTGTGCTGCTGGGGTTATACGTAGGAAGTGGTCTCCTGTGCCCACGTGTTGTAGAGTGCTTCCCACTTTCTCTTCTATCAGGTTCAGTGTGTTCGGGCTGATATTGAGATCTTTAATCCACTTGGACTTGAGTTTTGTGCATGGTGATAGAAATGGATCTATTTTCATTCTTCTACAGATTGACATCCAGTTTTGCCAGCACAATTTGTTGAAGATGATCTCTTTGTTTGTTTGACTTCTTTGTTTTTATGCCAATACCAACCTGTTTTCAATACTGTAGCTCTGTAGTAGTGTTTGAAGTCAGGAATGGTAATGCCTCCAGACAATCCTTTATTGTATAAGATTGTTTTGGCTATCCTGGGTTTTTTGTTTTTTCATATAAAATTGATTATTGTCTTCTCCAGATCTGTGAAGAATTTTGATGGGATTTTGATGGGGATTTCATTGAATCTATAGATTGCTTTTGGTAGAATTGCCATTTTTACTATGTTGATTCTCCTAATCCAAAAGCAAGAGAGATCCTTCCATTTTCTGGTGTACTCTTCAATTTCTTTCTTCAAAGACTTAAAGTTCTTGTTAAATAGATCTTTCACTTCCTTGGTCAGAGTTACCCCAAAATATTTTATGCTATTTTTGGCTATCATGAAAGGTGATGCTTCTCTGATTTCCCTCTCTGCTTCCTTATCCTTAGTGTATAGGAAGGCAACTGATTTTTTGGAGTTGATCTTGTATCCTGCCACATTACTAAAGGTGTTTATCAGCTGTAGGAGTTCTTTGGTGGAGTTTTTGGGGTTGCTTATGTAAACTATCATATCATCTGCAAATAACAAAAACTTAACTTCTTCCTTTCCAATACGAATTCCCTTGATCCCCTTATGTTATCTTATTGCTATTGCTAGAAATTCAAGCACTATATTGAATAGGTATGGAGAGAGTGGACATCATTGTTGTGTTCCTGATTTTAGTGGGATGGCTTTGAATTTTTCTCCATTTAATCTAATGTTAGCTGCCAGCTTGCTGTAAATAGCTTTTATTATATTTAGGTATGTCCCTTGTATCCCAAATCTCTCCAAGATCTTTATCATAAGGAGATATTGAATTTTGTCGAATGATTTTTCAGCATCTAATGAAATGATCATATGTTTTTTTTCTTTCAGTTTATTTATATGGTGGATTACATTGATAAATTTGCATATGTTGAACCAGCCCTGCATCTCTGGGATGAAGCCTACTTGGTCATAATGGATAATTTTTCTAATGTGTTCTTGGATTCCGTTTGCCAGTTTTTTGTTGAGGATTTTTGCGTCGATGTTCATGAATGAGATTGGCCTATAATTCTCTTTCTTGGTTGGGTCTTTGTGTGGTATCATTGTAACTGTAGCTTCATAAAAGGAATTTCACTATGACTCTTCTGTTTCTATATTGTGTAATACATTAAAGACTATAGGTATTAGCTCTTCTTGGAAGTTCTGGTAGAATTCTGCATTGAAACCATCTTGTCCTGGGCTTTTTTTGGAAGGGAGATTTTTGATAACACTTTCTAATTCTTTGCGACTAACAGGTCTATTTAGATCGTTCACCTGGTCTTGATTTAGCTTTTGGTATATGGTACTTATCTAAAAAAATGTCCATTTCTTTTGTATTTTTCAGTTTTGTGGCATACAGGCTTTTGTAGTAAGATCTAATGATTCTCTGAATTTCCTCTGTATCTGTGGTTATGTCCCCCTTTTCATTTCTGATCTTATTTATTTGCGTGTTCTCTCTCTGTCGTTTAATTAGTTTGGAAAGGGGTTTGTCGATCTTGTTGATTTTCTCCAAGAACCAACCTTTTGTTTCATTGATTCTTTGGACTGTTTTCTGTGTTTCTATTTTGTTGATTTCTGCCCTCAGTTTGATTATTTCCAGTCTTCTACTCCTCCTGGGTGCATCTGCTTCTTTTTTTTTTCTAGAGCTTTCAGGTGTGCTGTTAAGTCCCCAATGTATGCATTCTCTGTTTTCTTTAAGTGGGCACTTAGTGCTATGAACTTTCCTCTTAGCACTGCTTTCATTGTGTCCCATAGGTTTGAGTATGTTATCTCTTTATTTTCATTAAATTCAAGGAAGACTTTAATTTCTTTCTTAATTTCTTCCTTGACCCAGGTACCTCTATCCAGGACCTTCTGGCTTTCATGGTTTCCATAGAGAAGTCAGGTGTAAGTCTGATCGGTTTACCTTTATAAGTTACTTGGCCTTTTTCCTTTGTAGCTCTTAATATTCTTTCTTTAACCTGTATATTCTGAGTTTTGATTATTATATGGCGAGGGGATTTTTTTTTGATCCAGTCTGTTTGGTATTCTGTATGCTTCTTGAAAATTCAAAGGAATATCTTCATTCATGTTGGGAAAGTTTTCTTCAATAATTTTGTTAAAAATATTTTCTGAGCCTTTGAGCTGTAACTCTTCTCCTTCTTCTATTCCTATTATTCTTATGTTTGGTCGTTTTATTCTGTCCCATATTTCCTGATTGTTTTGTGATGAGAATTTGTTGGCTTTGCTGTTTTCTTTGATCAGTGCATTTATTTTCTCTATGGTGTCCTCAGAATCTGAGATTCTTTCTTCTATCTCTTGTATTCTATTGATTATGCTTGTTTCTGTAGGCTCTGCTCATTTACCTAGATTTTCCATATCCAGCTGGACCTCAGTTTGTGTTTTCTTCCTTGCTTCCATTTCAGTTGTCAATACTTGAACTGTTTCCATTGCCTGTTTGATCATTTTTTCTTGGTTTCCCAGGGTATCATGTACGTATTTACTCATTTCTTCAAACTTTTTGTTATACTTCTCATCCATTTCTATAAGGGTGTTTTTTGCATGTTCTTTACAGGACTCTATTGCTTTCATAAAGTCATTTTTTTCCACTTCTTCTGTGTTAAGGTGTTAAAGTCCTTCTGTTGTAAGATCATTGGGTTCTGGTGTTTTCATGTTGTTTTTCAGATTATTGGGTAAATTATTGCCTTGGTGCCTGCCCATCTCCTTCTATTGATGCTTCTAAGGTGTCTTTTAAAATGTTATCAGGTTTCCCTGCTGGCCAGGGGCTCCTATTACAAAATGCCCTCGCTCTGTTTCCTGGCTTCTGCCAGGGGCCAAGATCCCTCTCATTGCTCAGAAGGGTCTTCAGGAAGATGATCAGACTCCCTGTTTGCCAGGGACCTTGCCAACAAAAGGCCTACATCTTTGCTTTAATTGTAGTGGGGTGATCTGCTCTCAGTGTTGCACGCCAGTCCCCACCACCGCCTGTGGCCTGCTTCTGCTGCCACGCCGGTCCACCTGTTGTTTTCTAAATTCCATCAACTTAAAAAAAAGATCCTCTCAAAACAAAAATTAATAAGCCAATCAAGGATGCTAACAAGAGAAGAAAGTAGGGGACATGTTGCTAATGCCTCCATGACATTCATAAAGAGGGCAAAATAAAGATTCTATTAGTTTTTTTGTATTTGCCAAATTAAAAAAAAATACAATGAAAGAAAGAAAAAATATACAGAAGCAAAGCACTTCCAAAACTATACCTGATGATGCATGATGAACTGAACTCAAATGCCACTTCCTTATCTAGGGTACAGATTCTGACAGAATGTTTGAGAAGTGGGCAGAGAAATTTTGCTTTCATCTATGCTTGGTTTGCCAAACAACTGTTTCCCATCTTTGTCTCATCTGTTCCAGGAGGAGCCTGCACTCTAGGCCAATTGTGTCCCCAGAACTTCCTACTTTCCCAATTTGATTTGAAGCTAAAGATGTTTTAACCATAAAATATGTATTTTTTTGCATTTTTCAAATATAAATTGATACATAATCAAGAATAAAAGAATCATAAAAATAATTACAATAAGCATACAACTGTAGGTATGAAGAATACTTAGGATCTGTAAATTTCTCAGCAAAAAAAATGAGCAATGTTGCAGGCATCCGAATCAGGAATTGATTTAGCAAATGTAAATCCTATATTATCATGTAAGTGATCAATGAGAGATTGAGCAGAGTGATTGTTCAAAGGATAAGCTTGAATAACTTTCCAATTATGTAAAAAATCATTGTAAGACAAATCAGCAATGCAAAAACTGATTGATTTCTAATCACAATGCAGGGTAATTTGTTCTTGTAAAATAGATGTTTCTTTCTGAACCACCCACCATTTTTATTAAATACATCAATCTCTGTCTGAACCCAAGCAGCTATTTGAGCTTGCTCTATCTGGGGTTCATGAGTGTCTTTATGCCATTGCTATACAAAGTGATTGTCTGCAAGGACATATGTAAAACAATACCAGCCACAGAAGAAGTAGCAACAACAGCAATAAGATTATAAATTACAGGTATTATTATACTGAACATGTGCTTTGTTCTTTTTAATATCTTTTTAAAGAATTCTACAATATTATCTAGTGGATTTTGAGCCCAAGAACGACCCAAATAACTGGCAGCCAGATACGTGTATGCTGTTGTAATACCATAAGTGATTGATTATGAGGATTAAACTTAACAGAGGAATTAATACATAATTACAATTAACAATCATAAAAATTAATTCCAGTTGTAAAATTGTTTCTTCCTACAAAAAATACATATGGTAGTTGCACACAAGCAGTAACATTCATAGTTCCAAAAAAAAAGAAATTTGTCAGTAGAAGCAGATACTTCTATTGCTATAAATGAGCCATTTAAAAGCTGAACAGGTTTAAGGAAGCCACAATCTTCTGAATTGCAGTAGGGACTGTGAGTATGGAAATTACTTTATCCTTTGTGTATAAGAGTGTCACTGAATTTTTTGAATTGATCTTGTATCCTGCCACATCATTGAAGGTATTTTTCCATTGTTAGATTTCTCTTCTAGAGTTTTTGGGGTCACTTATGTACACTATCATATCATCTGCAAATACTGAAAGTTTGACTTCTCCCTTTCCAATTTGAATCCCCTTGATCTCCTTATGTTGTCTTATTGCTATTGCTAGAATTTCAAGCACTATATTGAAAAGATACAGAGAGAGTGGACAGCCTTGTCTTGTTCTTGATTTTAGTGGAATCACTTTGAGTTTCTTTCCATTTTATTTGATGTGAGCTGTTGGCTTTCTGTAGTCAGAGCAATGAGGGGTTAGTCCACCCACTGAGACAGTGTGCCTGATCTATTGAAAGTATACCAAATCCAGCTGGACTGGGACTGAATGAGTGTGGGATTGAACTGGACCCTCTGAATGTGGCTGACAATTGGGGCAGACTGAGAAGCCAATGACAATGGCACTGGGATTTGTCTCTAATGCATGTACTGGCTTTTTGGGATCCTAGTCTATTTGGATGCACACCTTCCTAAGCCTGGAGGGAGGGGGGAGGGCCTTGGACTCCCACAGGACTGGGTACCATGTACTCTCTTAGGACTGGAAAAGGAGGGGGACCACAGAGAGGAATCAGGAGAGAAGTGAGTGGAAGGGGAGAAGCAGAAATTTTCAATGTTGTTATTTATACAGTAATAAAATGATAAATAATAAAAAAGTTAAATATCTCCAAGCAATTGCATAGTAAGTTAACTACTAATTTTCTGCCTCATTATAAATTGATTTACAACTATAATCCCATGTTATTCAACCCATGTTCACTTTTAATTTTTTTCCAAGCACTTATTCTTTACTTAACACCTGTGGTATTCTCAACTTGCAGTATCTATAATGCTATACTATCATACTCAAGATTCACTTCTAAGGAGCCATCAATCAGGGTCTTTACTAAACTATTCCCAGTTGGGATTAAGATTTAGATAGGAATTAACAAGAGAAAATTTATAGGTTTTGTAGGGCATCCAGTGAATATGGTGATCTGTCTCAAGTTTTTTATTCATAGTTCTTATGTACCTCAATATAAAATTGGATGTGAGGCAAGACTTCCTTGCCATGATATAAAGAACAAACAAAGTAATTTCATCCACACATCTGCAAACAGAAAGTAACCACACACTAGGCATAAATACTCTTTTGTCTTGGCACAATGTTCTGTAGCAATGCCTTACTTCCAAGTATTCTAGCTTACAAACTTGAAGGAGCAAGAGTAGGTCTGAATCTCTGACCTTTAGACACATTGAAAAAGATTCATATAAGCACATGTGAACTCATGAATTCTAAGTAATAAAACAAACTACTTAATTCTTGTGGTATATCAAAAATTCAGAAATCCCAGCATGCCTAATGGCAGAACTAATGATGCCTGATCCTTATTAGAGTGAGATCACTGAGAAGGAACATTAGATGATTTTTCAAGGATGTTTACTAAAATTGGCTACTAATGTTCCAATACGTAGATTCATAGTGAATGTCATACAACTTGCATAAATGAACTGAGTTGTCATTAAAGAGAGAAAAAAATACAATCTTCAGATTAATACTGATTTTGGAAATTGGGCATTTGTTTTAAAATTGGAGTGTGATAGATTTTTTCCCAAAATATTAGTATTAACATAGGAGAAGCAATTTTAAATGTTCTGAAGAGATACCAAAATACCAACCGAGCAGGAATTATATGAGCAAGGGAGGTTGAATATCTTCAGAAACTAACATAGAACAGAACCAAGCTCATGGGAAATCATGAACTCTATACCAACTGCTATGAAGTCTATATTCCACAGATCTAGGATATCTGCTTGTAGGAAAAAGAGGTGTAGCTTTGTCAATTTAAGGAGCTGGGAGCGAGACTAGGACTCATTTCTGGTCCAAGATCTAATTTTTAGAGACCATTCCATACGTTTGGATGTCTAACTCTTCTTGATATTGTAGGGTTTAGAGTGACGTAGCTTAATATTGCAAGTTATGTTGCCTCCCCATGGGTGACCTATCCTTTGGGAGGAATTGTGAGGATGGATTGTGGGGAGGCAAGAATGGGTAAGAAGAATCTGTGGGAGAACTTTATTTAGAATGTACAATAAATGAAAAGTTAATAAAAAGCATTTACATAAATCCCATCTTATCTGTGATCAATTAATATTATTTTTGAAATATATAACTAACATGAAAGAGATGACCAGCAGAGTCACTGGCACATGCATATTTATAAACATACAGCAGTCTGTCTAGAACTTGTCCTGAACTTTCTTTTTTTATTTTTTTAATTATTTATTTGTTTATTAAAGATTTCTGTCTCTTCCCCACTAAAGCCTCCCATTTCCCTCCCCCTCCCCCTATCAAGTCCCCCTCCCTCATAAGCCCAAAGAGCAGTCAGGGTTCCCTGCCCTGTGGGAAGTGCTAGGACCTCCCACCTCCATCCAGGTCTAGTAAGGTGAGCATCCAAACTGCCTTGGCTCCCACAAAGCCAGTATGTGCAGTAGGATCAAAAACCCATTGCCATTGTTCTTGAGTTCTCAGTAGTCCTCATTGTCTGCTATATTCAGCAAGTCTGGTTTTATCACAGGCTTTTTCCTACCCAGGCCAGCTAGTCTTGGTGAGTTCCCAATAGAACATTCCCATTGTCTCAGTGTGTGGGTGCACCCCTCACAGTCCTGAGTTCCTTGCTCATGCTCTCTCTCCTTCTGCTCCTGATTTGGACCTTGAGATTTCTGTCCAGTGCTCTAATGTGGGTCTCTGTCTCTGTCTCCTTTCATCGCCTGATGAAGGTTAATATTCAGGAGGATGCCTATATTTTTTCTTAGGGTTCGCCTTCTTATTTAGCTTCTCTAGGATCACTAATTATAGGCTCAATGTCCTTTATTTATGGCTAGAAACCAAATATGAGTGAGTACATCCCATGTTCCTCTTTTTGGGTCTGGCTTACCTCTCTCAGTATAGTGTTTTCTATTTCCATCCATTTGCCTGCACAATTCAAGAAGTCTTTGTTTTTTACTGCTGAGTAGTACTCTAATATGTATATATTCCATACTTTATTCAACCATTCTTCCGTTGATGGGCATCTAGGTTGTTTCCAGGTTCTGGCTATTACAAATAGTGCTGCTATGAAAATAGCTGAACATAGTTTTGTCATATGATAGGGCATCTCTTGGGTATATTCCCAAGAGTGGTATTGCTGGGTCGAGGGGTAGGTTGATCCCAAATTTCCTGAGAAACCGCCACACTGCTTTCCAAAGTGGTTGCACAAGTTTGCATTCCCCCCAGCAATGGATGAGTGTACCCCTTTCCCCACAACCAGAGATGCTGGGTTGGTTCAACATACGCAAATCTATCAATGTAATCCACCATATAAATAAACTGAAAGAAAAAAAACCATATGGTCATTTCATTAGATGCCGAAAAAGCATTCGACAAAATTCAACACCCCTTTATGATAAAGGTCTTGGAGAGATTAGGGATACAAGGGACATACCTAAATATAATAAAAGCTATTTACAGCAAGCCGACAGCTAACATTAAATTGAATGGAGAAAAACTCAAAGCCATCCCACTAAAATTAGGAACACGACAAGGATGTCCACTCTCTGAACTTTCTTACTGAACATCTGCATTGTTCTTTGATCAGATGAGACAAATGTGAAACTATAAAATTAGTTGCAGTTTAACAACGCTCAGAGTAAAGCATGTGTTGTTGCATGGCATTTGTAGCTGACTCCTCATTTTTGGGTCCATCTGAGATGAGCTTCATGGCTGAAGACTCAGGGAATCCTAATTATCAGTGCACCTCTGGGACATTATTGGGTCCATTCTTACACTGAGTAGCATACAGCCCATTGTTAATAAACCTTATAAAGTATTTGATTGGAGGAACACTTAATAGAGCTATTCTCTCGGTAGTCACCAGCACCCAGCTCATAAAAGATATCTCTTTTTCTTTTTCTTTTTTATTTTATTTATTTTATTTTATTTTTTATTGAAAAAAATTTCTGCCTCCTACCAGCCTCCCATTTCCCTCCCCCTCCTCCCGCCTCTCTCCCCCTCCCCCCACTCCTCTTCCCCTCCCTCTCCAGTCTGAAGAGCAGTCAGGGTTCCCTGCCCTGTTGAAAGTCCAAGATCTTCCCCGCTCCATCCCGGTCTAGGAAGGTGAACATCCAAACTGGCTAGGCTCCCACAAAGCCAGAACATGAAGTAGGAACAAAACCCCATGCCATTGTCCTTGGCTTCTCATTAGCCCTCATTATCTGCCATGTTCAGAGAGTCCGGTTTTATCCCATGCTTTTTCAGTCACAGTCCAGCTGGCCTTGGTGAGCTCACAATAGATCAGCCCCACTGTCTCAGTGGGTGGGTGCACCTCTCGTGATCCTGACTTCCATGCTCATGTTCTCCCTCCTTCTGCTTCTCATTGAAACTTTGCCAGCTTAGTCCGATTTTCCAGTGTGGGTCTCTATATATATCTCCTTCCATTGCTAGATGAAGGTTCTATGGTGATATGCAAGATATTCATCAGTATGACTATAGGATAGGGTCATTTCAGATTCCCTATCCTCAGCTCCCCAAGGAACTAACTGGGGACATTGCCCTGGGCACCTGGGAGCCACTCTAGGTTCAAGTCTCTTACCAACCCTAAGGTGGTTCCTTTAATTAAGGTATGTGATTCCCTGATCCTCTATCCAAACTTGTTTTATCCCCAATCATCCCGATTCCCTCAACTTCCCCCCATCCTCCCCTTCTCACTTTTCTCTCCCCTTCTCCCCTTACCCCCATCCCACCCCACCCCCAAGATCCCAATTTTTTGCCCAGCAATCTTGTCTATTTCCCATAGCAGGCATAATAACTATATGTTTTTCTTTGGGTTCACCTTCTTATTTAGCTTCTTTAGGATCACAAATTATAGACTCAGTGACCTTTATTTATGGTTAGAAACCAATTATGAGTGAGTACATCCCATGTTCCTCTTTATGGGTCTGGGTTACTGACCCAGCAATACCACTCTTGGGAATATAGTCAAGAGATGCCCTATCATATGACAAAAGCATTTGTTCAACTATGTTCATAGCAACATTATTTGTAATAGCCAGAACCTGCAAACAACCTAGATGTCCTTCAATGGAAGAATGGATGAAGAAAGTGTGGAATATATACACATTAGAGTACTACTTTGCCATAAAAAAACAATGACTTCTCGAATTTTGCATGCAAATGGATGGAAATAGAAAACACTATCCTGAATGAGGTAAAAGATCTCTTAAAGAGCCATTCCACTGTTTTCCATTAGCATTGATCTTAGCTGAACAAAGACACGTATTCAGAGGCTATGTTTGATTCGACTTTTTGATTGCTTAGATTTTTGTAAATATATATTTTATTTGTTTTATACTAATTAGGTTCCCCACATCAGAATGTCATTAGTAGACAGATTTTTCTTTCCCTCTAGACAGTTCCTGAGTAAGCATAGAGAAAATTATTATTATTTGTAAACACTCAACAAATTGTTCAGGTCATTACTAGTTAACATATAAATTTTAAATTATTTATATTTCTTATAAGTGCTCTGCCATGTGGATTGGTATTTTCTCAGTATAATAATTACATCTACTCCCCACAGCTTCTCATGATACTGTGACTCCTCCAATTTCCTAACTACTATTAAGTCTGTTTATTCAGCCTAAACTTATCCTACTTAGAATGGATTTTTATATTTTCATTCATTTGCCAGCTAATTTCAAGATATCTTTGTTTTTGCTGATAAATAGTTCTTTATTGTGTAAATATGCCACATATTTTAAAAATCTATGTTTGGTAAAAGAGCCTGAATTTACTTCCATGTTGCTCTTATTACATTATATGTTTAAGGATTATAGAGGAATAACCCAGACATTTTTCCACTTTTTGACATTATTATCTACTATTAAGAAAAGATAATTTAACTTTGGTATTTATGGAGGACCATATCATATTTGTTAAGTAGAATACAATGATCTTTAGAGTGGATAACTATGTGGTCTGTGATTTATACTCATTATCTTAATTTTTATGCCTTCATGGTTACATTGAAAATTGAAACAGTAAGGCATATGCTCATTTGGAAATTTGAAAACCAGGAATTAATTTTTTGATATTTTTTTTCTAAACCAGGCATGCTGGTATTGTACAATTCCAGGACAATAGAGAAATCTGGAAACAGGAAGTTTTCTGAGTATTCATGGACAGCTAGGCTAGAACAGCACATTTAAGTCCCAGGAGGACACCTATCTCAATTGCACAAGTTTTAATAAATAACTGCATTAATTCACTATTGGTTAATATGTAAGAACTTTTGCCCTAATGAATTTCCAACAACTGTAACTAAATGCATAATTCTTGTAGTAAATTCATTGCTCAAAACACACTATGCTCAGAAGAAGTACAATGAAATCAAAACCCTTATTAGAGTAGCTACTTACAGTCCTTAGCTAATTGACAAAGAAATATATATATTATCAGCATAGTTTGCTATGTAGGGCACACATGTACCAATAGATTGTTTATAATTAATGGATATAATTCTGTATACATTAAAGATAGAAAAATAGTGATTATGAAATTCTAATGTAAATTCTAGTATTTGGAATGTAATGGATTTTTAAAACAAATAACTATAAATTTATATTATGACAATATTTCAGGTATATTAATTACATATGATAAGAAACATTATGAAAGTAGCTTCTTGAAAAGGTGGGGGTGCAAATATCTATTAGGACTTAAAAACAGGCAAAAATAAATATTAATAATATAAATATATTTATTTTTTACAGAAATGAATTAACTTGAATTCATTTTTTATCATTATACACAGCTGGATACATTATTACAGTCAGGTCTATTTCAGGAGGGTTTAAAATCAATATTTCTTTCTACAATCCATCCATCGCCCTATACAACACTCTAATGGACTTAAATCTATTATGTATTGTAATTCAACTACATGAACCATTGTAATCATATATTATATTTATATATTACATATTGCATGTATATAAAACATAAATAATTATATTTCAACTGCATGAACAAACACATAAAAATAAACAAAAACAGATCAGAAAGAATAAGAATCCAGATGCACCTGACAGCGCGAAGTCACAATCAAAAAACCACAGATAGGTATGGAGGCTTTCATGTATACAGCGAGAATCTAGGCAAAAGCAGCTGCAATGTTACTGTGGCAACCAGTCTTAATTAGGCAGGTTTGTCTGTTGTTAACTGGAGACAGACAAAACAAATTTTATCCTGTGTTCCCCTTGAAATGGCTCTGCTTCTTTTTACAACACACAGGGAGGAGGGAGACACAGATGAATCATCAGCTCCGGATGAAATCACAATGTAAAATGCAGTCCTGTGCTTTCTGCTTTGAGAGCTCTCTTCTTATTGGTTCCTAGATAACATAAAAAGGACTGCACTGAGGGATTTTGCCAGCCAGTCTCCTGGCTAAAGTCCAGCGTTTAGCTGGAATTTAGTCAGGAGATTGGCTATAAACAAACTCAGAAAGCAAATCTGTTCCAGAGACAAGCAGGAGACAGAAGCTATAGATACCTGGTAAAAGCACAGAATTTCTGAGAGTCCCCATGCTTCTGCTAAGAGTCACCTGTTCCTCTTTGCAGTGCAGGAAATGTGCTCAAATCACTGAAATCACTGCTTCAGCCTTAATGTCTGTGATTTTTGATTAGCCTTTGATTATTCATTTTCTGTAATGAAATTTTAGTTTGGGAGTCAATACCTGACATAAACCGGGAATGTACTGATCATATGCCCCACTAGAGGACCCAATATGATAATTGCTATATCGGGGAATACTTCCGGCATCTCGGATTCTGAACATTTCAAGTGGAAAATTCCACAGTCAGTGTGTTTAGGGAGTATGACATGGCATTTCTGAAGGTAATACCAGTAAGCAGCAATTGGCGACAAGGAATAATAATCAGCCATCCTCAGGCAGAAATGTTGCATTTCAGGGTGATAGTCAGGATATAGACCCAAGAAGTGGAATATATATTCAACTCCTAATTCCCTTGCAGTGCTTTCCCCTTTGATAATTGGATTCTGGTCTGAGGTAAACTGCATTTTTTTTTCTGTTATCCACTTTTACTTTCATTTTTTCTGCCGGACCACACCTTGAGAAGGGAGGGAGAAATGAGGCAGCAGCTCTGATGGACATCTCCATGGTTACCACAGGATTTGTTCCGATTGGTAGAATGGAAATCATTCTTGTCTTTGGTTCATATTCCAGGAACAATTTGAAAACACACACTCCTGCTGTCTGAGGCAAGGACTGCTAATAACACTTTCAGCATAGCAGGTCCTTACTAGTCATGCTGTGACTATATTCCATTTCTCAGCTTCTCATCCCTATAACCAAAACTACATTGTATAGCACTGAGTAGCAATCAATGTTGAATTATTACATATTTGCCCTTAGGCATGTGTTGGTGGCACCAGAGATGGTCTCATTGGATGTCACAAATATGAGTGCTGGAATCGTGAGGGAATGAGGTGTGAGAACAATATAGATATTATCTGAGTCACTCGGAATCATAGCAGAAAATTTCTTGAATGAAAGATAGCATTTCTGTGAATGGTATTGGGGACCGACTTAAGGACAGAAAGAAAGTTCATGGAATGTATTTATCATAAAGCAATCTAGGGAAAGACAAGTTTATGCCTTGTGTGAATAATATCTATTGCAAATTTTTATTAAAGAAGGAAAAAAACTATTATAGAAGAAAAAAAAAGAAAAAAAATAAAAAAAAAAAGGAAAAAAAAAAAAAAGGAAGAAAAAAAAAAAAAAAAAAAAAAAAAAAAAAAAAAAAAAAAAAAAAAAAAAAAAAAAAAAAAAAAAGGGAAAAAAAAAGTAGGAAGGGAAGAAAAATA
Organism: Microtus agrestis; assembly: GCA_902806775.1. Lineage (NCBI taxonomy): Eukaryota > Metazoa > Chordata > Mammalia > Rodentia > Cricetidae > Microtus > Microtus agrestis. The sequence goes on from CADCXT010002724.1 coordinate 52,777, forward strand.
GGGTTCCCCATAGTCTCCCCAGGGCGATGGTTCCTGCAATGATCTCTAGGGGAAACAGCTCCCAACAGATCCCCTCCCCCCTCCCATACAAAGGCAGGCAGCTATCAAGTGGAGAGCACCAGTCAGAGTCAACCATGGTGTCAGAGCAAAGGAGAAGGGACTGAGACAGAGAGAGACCCTCCTCTCGGGTGGTGAAGTGATCCCTCTCTCCTGGGAACAGAGGGTGCCCGATGACTACTAGGTCAAGTGGGGACCAGGCCTTTTTTTTTTTCCCCTTACCCTTCCTAGGGTTCCCAGGGCCCTGCCTTAGGTTGGGGGATTATCCTGCCATAAGTCGCCCGTCCTTGGAGCTCCTCAAGTAAAAGGCATCTAGCAGGATTAAAGTAAGCAGATCACAGGGTACCCTGTCTTAGGCCATGTGGAGAGCACCCTCATACCTGAACCATGCCATGTTGAGCCGGTTTCTACAACCTCTGTATGGTGTGCTCTTCAGGTGAGGATCCACATTAACTCCCGTCATTGGGTCCCTGCGTCTGTCATTAATGAAAAGACTCTGAAGAGCTCCTCAAACAAAAGATATAATGATATAGTTTTGGCACCAGTAACTCCATCTCCAGATAAGAAGAAAGGGCTTTTTCCCCACCCAGTATTCACCTTTTAGTCTGGCCTATGGAATGACCACATTCCTAAGTGCCTACTCCACATAAAGTTACGTGTGCTGCCTGCCAAAAATTAGGGCAGTGTAAAAGGGCTCAAAATCCAAAATTTTTAAACCTATGCATTAAAACCAAACACTTTACAACATGTGTCAGACTTTACCCATTATCTATAAGCAGTTACAAGTATCATTAGCTCAAATTCAGTGGGAGTACAATGACCTACATTGTTGTTATCATATATCGCCAGTTCCAGCCTCTGGGCAACAGTCACAGGAACCCCCAATTTTCCCCCTTCTTAAGTGAAGAGAGGTTAATATTTTAATTAAAATGAGTTCTGTGTCCCAAGGTTTAAAGCAGTCTGATGTTTAGTCTGCAACTCAGCTCCAAAGCAGACCAGAGTTCAAGCTGCAGAAGCAGTTTAGCATTTGTGCTCCTGGACAGGTGGGGTAGCCAGGGTGAGGCGAGCTGGTTTCAGGTACATGGAGCACATCCTGGCCCTTATGTCAGCCGGGTCTCCCTGGATTCTGGGGGCTGGGTGACACCATGCAGAGTGGTGTAGCTGGTTTTGTCAGCAGGCACTCCTTTCCTTGGGGGTAGGGAAGACCGGACCAAAGATCTCTCCTCAATCACCTCTGGAAGTCTGGAACTCTTCTGTGTCCGCAGCCTCGACATCACGTTCAGAATTCATTTTCTTTCTGTGAAAAAAGCACAAACACATCCTCGACCCCAAATATATATAGGTCGGGTTTTTCATGCTGCATTGCAAGGGCTTTTTACCTTGTCTTAGCAAAGGTCAGCTTGGTGTCAACAAGCCAGATCCGTTTGCATCAGGATCTGCTGTCAACTTGTATGAGTTGCTTTGAAGGAGCCTTGTTATGCTCCATAATTTTTATTATAATTAGCCATATATGCAGTTCCTCCATTGGAAGAGCCAATTGTAAAATTTAGCATAAAATCCTTTAAGGGATTTTTTGCTATAACTTTAACAAAATACAGGTGCATAAATTGTAGCAATGATCTGGGAAAAGACCATTGTTTTTGGCCTTTGAATTTAGCAAAGGCAAATATCCAGGAATCAATCTTAAAAATTATCAATGAGTCTACTGTTTAGTATAAGAAACCTTGAACCTAGTCAGAATTTTGTTAAACCATTATCCAGATTCTATCCTGTCCTTTTATATCAGACAGGCTACTGGTTTAAATTAAGAACTTAATATCTTAACAAGCAAAACTGATAAGATTTAGCCATAAGCCTCATGTTTTATAAAACTGTTGTAGAATAAGTTTTACATTTAATATACACACTTGCCATATCTGAATTATAATTAATATACTGTATTTGTTGATTATTGTATACTTTATCTGTTGATTTATATTTTACCTGCTTGAGTACCTGTTAGGCAGCTGTTTTAAGCTCTCTATTGGAAACTGTTTTTGTAAGAATTTTACCTAGCAGCTCAAGGTCTCCTATAAGAATATTATCACTAGAGCTATAACCATTGGACATCCAACCAAGAGTTTGTAGGCTATCCTTTTTTTTTTTTTTTTTTTAGTTTTTTTTATATTGGAAAAAAAGAGAAATTTCTGCCTCCTCCCCGCCTCCCATTTCCCTCCCCCTCCTCCCACTCCTCCCCGCCTCCCCCCTCCTCTCCCTCCTTATCCAGACCGAAGTGCAGTCAGGGTTCCCTGCCCTGTGGGAAGTACCAAGTCCTCCCGCCTCAATGTTGGTCTAGGAAGGTGAACATCCGAACTGGCTAGGCTCCCACCAAGCCAGAACATGAAGTAGGATCAAAACCCTGTGCCATTGACCTTGGCTTTTCAGCAGCCCTCATTGGGTTCACCTTCTTATTTAGCTTCTTTAGTATCACAGAATATAGACTCAATGACCACAATTTGTGGCTAGAAACCAATTATGAGTGAGTACATCCCATGTTCCTCTTTTTGGGTCTGGGATACCTCACTCAGGATAGTGTTTTCTATTTCCATCCATTTGCATGCAAAATTCGAGAAGTCATTGTTTTTTACTGCTGAGTAGTACTCTAGTATGTAAATATTCCACACTTTCTTCATCCATTCTTCCACTGAGGGACATCTAGGTTGTTTCCAGGTTCTGGCTATAACAAACAATGCTGCTATGAACATAGTTGAACAAATGCTTTTGTCATGTGATAGGGTATCTCTTGGGTATATTCCCAAGAGTGGTATTGCTAGGTCCAGAGGTAGGTTGATCCCGACTTTCCTGAGAAACCGCCACACTGATTTCCACAGTGGTTGCACAAGATTGCATTCCCACCAACAATGGATGAGGGTACCCCTTCCTCCACAACCTCTCCAGCAAAGACTATCATTGGTGTTTTTGATTTTAGCCATTCTGACAGGCGTAAGATGATATCTCAATGTTGTTTTGATTTGCATTTCCCTGATCGCTAAGGAAGTTGAGCATGACCTTAAGTGTCTTTTGGCCATTTGGAATTCTTCTGTTGAGAATTCTCTGTTCAGCTCAGTGCCCCAATTTTTAATTGGGTTATTTAGCATTTTAAAGTTTAGTTTCTTAAGTTCTTTGTATATTTTGGAGATCAGGCCCTTGTCTGTTGCTGGGTTGGTGAAGATCTTCTCCCAATCAGTAGGTTGCCTTTTTGTCTTAGTGACAGTATCCTTTGCTTTACAGAAGCTTCTCAGTTTCAGGAGGTCCCATTTGTTCAGTGTTTCCCTTAATGCCTGTGCTTCTGGGGTTAAACATAGGAAGCGATCTCCTGTGCCCAACTGTTGTAGGGTACTTCCCACTTTCTCTTCTATCAGGTTCAGTGTGTAAAGATTGATATTGAGGTCTTTGATCCATTTGGACTTGAGTCTTGTGCATGGTGATAGATATGGGTCTATTTTCATTTTTCTACAGGTTGAAATCCAATTGTGCCAGCACCATTTGTTGAAGATGCTTTCTTTCTTCCAATGTATGTTTTTAGCTCCTTTATCAAAAATGAGGTGTTTATAGGTTTGTGGGTTAAGATCCGGGTCTTCTGTACGATTCCATTGATCGAGTTCTCTGTTTTTATGCCAGTACCAGACTGTTTTCATTACTGTAGCTCTGTAATAGAGTTTGAAGTCAGGGATGGTAATGCCTCCAGAAGTTCCTTTACTGTATAAGATTGTTTTGGCTATCCTGGGTTTTTTGTTTTTCCATATAAAGTTGATTATTGTCCTCTCAAGATCTGTGAAGAACTTTGATGGGATTTTGATGGGAATTGCATTGAATCTATAGATTGCTTTTGGTAGAATTGCCATTTTTACTATGTTGATCCTCCCAATCCAAGAGCAGGGGAGGTCCTTCCATTTTCTGGTATCCTCTTCAATTTCTTTCTTCAATGCCTTAAAGTTCTTGTCAAATAAATCTTTCACTTCCTTGGTTAGCGTTACCCCAAGATATTTTATGCTGTTTGTGGCTATCGTGAAAGGTGATGCTTCTCTGATTTCCCTCTCTGTTTCCATATCCTTTGTGTAAAGGAGGGCAACTGATTTTTGGAGTTGATCTTGTATCCGGCCACATTACTAAAGGTGTTTATCAGCTGTAGGAGTTCTTTGGTGGAGTTTTTGGGGTCGCTTATGTACACTATCATATCATCTGCAAATAACGAAAGTTTAACTTCTTCCTTGCCCATTCGAATCCCCTTGATCCCCTTGTGTTGTCTTATTGCTATCGCTAACACTTCAAGCACTATATTGAAGAGGTATGGAGAGAGTGGACAGCCTTGTCTTGTTCCAGATTTCAGTGGGATGGCTTTGAGTTTCTCTCCATTTAATTTGATGTTAGCTGTCGGCTTGGTGTAAATAGCTTTTATTATATTTAGGTATGTCCCTTGTATCCCTAATCTCTCCAAGACTTTTATCATAAAGGGATGTTGAATTTTGTCAAATGCTTTTTCTGCATCTAATGAAATGATCATATGGTTTTTTTCTTTCAGTTTATTTATATGATGGATTACATTGATAGATTTTCGTATGTTGAACCAGCCCTGCATCCCTGGGATGAAGCCTACTTAGTCATAATGGATAATTTTTCTAATGTGTTCTTGGATTCGGTTTGCCAGTATTTTGTTGAGGATTTTTGCGTCGATGTTCATGAGCGAGATTGGCCTGTAATTCTCTTTCTTGGTTGAGTCTTTGTGTGGTTTTGGTATCAGAGTAACTGTAGCTTCATAAAAGGAATTTGGCAACGACTCTTCTGTTTCTATATTGTGAAATACCTTAAGGAGTATAGGTATTAGGTCTTCTTGGAAGTTCTGGTAGAATTCCGCATTGAAACCATCTGGACCTGGGCTTTTTTTTGGTAGGGAGGTTTTTGATAACAGTTTCTAATTCTTCACGACTAACAGGTCTATTTAGATCTTTCACCTGGTCTTGGTTTAGCTTTGGTATATGGTATTTATCTAAAAAAGTGTCCATTTCTTCCACATTTTCCAGTTTTGTGGCATACAGGCTTTTGTAGTACGATCTCAATATTCTCTGAATTTCCTCTGTGTCTGTTGTTATGTCACCCTTTTCATTTCTGATCTTATTAATTTGTATATTCTCTCTCTGCCGTTTGATTAGTTTGGATAGGGGTTTATCGATCTTGTTGATTTTCTCCAGGAACCAGCTTTTTGTTTCATTGATTCTTTGGATAGTTTTCTGTGTTTCTATTTTATTGATTTCTGCCCTCAGTTTGATTATTTCCAGTCTTCTACTCCTCTTAGGAGAGTCTGCTTCTTTTTTTTCTAGAGCTTTCAGGTGGGTTGTTAAGTCTCCAATGTGTGCTTTCTCTGTTTTTCTTTAAGTGGGCACTTAGTGCTATGAACTTTCCTCTCAGGACTGCTTTCATAGTGTCCCATAAGTTTGAGTAGGTTGTTTCTTTATTTTCATTGAATTCAAGGAAGACTTTAATCTCTTTCTTTATTTCTTCCTTGATCCATGTGTGGTTCAGTAGTTGACTGTTCAGTTTCCATGAGTTTGTAGGCTTTCTGGGTGTAGCTTTGTTGTTGAATTCTAACTTTAATCCATGGTGATCTGATAAGACGCAGGAGGTTATGCATATTTTTTTGTACCTGTGGAAGTTTGCTTTGTTACCGAGTATGTGGTCAATTTTCGAGAAGGTTCCATGAGCTGCAGAGAAGAAGGTATATTCTTTTCTTTTTGGGTGGAATGTTCTATAGATGTCTGTTAAGTCCATTTGATTCATTACCTCCATTAATTCTCTTATTTCTCTGTTAGGTTTCAGTCTGATTGACCTGTCCATTGGTGAGAGAGGAGTGTTGAAGTCTCCTACTATTAGTGTGTGCGGTTTGATGGCAGCCTTGAGTTTTAGTAATGTTTCTTTTACGTACGTGGGTGCTTTTACATTAGGGGCATAGATATTCAGGATTGAGACTTCCTCCTGATGAATTGTTCCTGTTATGAGTATAAAATGTCCCTCTCCATCTCTTCTGATTGATTTAAGTTTGAAATCAACTTTGTTAGAAATTAGTATGGCCACCCCTGCTTGTTTCTTAGGTCCATTTGCTTGATAAGCCTTTTCCCATCCCTTTACTCTGAGTAGTTGCCTGTCTTTGTGTCTGAGGTGTGTTTCTTGTAGACAGCAGAGTGTTGGATCCTGTTTCCGTATCCAATCTCTTAGCCTGTGCCTTTTTATAGATGAGTTGAGTCCATTGACATTAAGTGATATTAATGTCCAGTGGTTGTTCATTCGGTCATTTTTCTAGTAGTAGAGTTTGTGTGTTTCCCTTCTTTGAGATGTGTTGGTGAAGGGACTCTAGATATCTGAGTTATTGTGAGCCTTGTTGGACTCCTTGGTTTGTGATTTTCCTTCTATTACTTTCTGTAAGGCTGGATTTGTGGCTACATACTGTTTAAATTTGTTTTTATCTTGAAAAATTTTGTTTTCTCCATTTATAGTGAACGAAAGTTTGGCTGGGTATAGTAGTCTGGGCTTGCATCCATGGTCTCTTAGTTTCTGCAGTACATCTATCCAGGACCTTCTGGCTTTCATGGTTTCCAAAGAGAAGTCAGGTGTAAGTCTGATGGGTTTGCCTTTATAAGTAACTTGGCCTTTTTCCTTTGCAGCTCTTAATATTCTTTCTTTATTCTGTATGCTTTGTGTTTTGATTATTATATGGCGAGGGGATGTTCTTTTTGATCCAGCCTATTTGGTGTTCTGTAAGCTTCTTGGATCTTCATAGGTATATCTTTCTTTAGATTGGGAAAGTTTTCTTCTATAATTTTATTAAATATATTTTCTGGACCGTTGAGCTGCACTTCTTCTCCTTCTTCGACTCCAATTATTCTTAGGTTTGGTCTTTTTATTGTGTCCCAGATTTCCTGAATGTTTTGTGATGAGAGCTTGTTGGATTTGCTGTTTTCATTGATCAGTGCGTTTATTTTCTCTATGGTATCTTCAGCGTCTGAGATTCTTTCTTCAATCTCTTGTATTCTGTTGGTTATACTCGTTTCTGTAGTTTCTATTCGTTTACCTAGATTCTCAATGTCCAGACGGCCCTCTGTTTGTGTTTTCTTCCTTGTCTCCATTTCAGTTTTCAGGTCTTGAACTGATTCCATTATCTGTTTGATTGTTTTTCCTTGGTTTCCTAGGGTGTCATTCACTGATTTATTCAATTCTTCAAACTTTCTGTTATACTTCTCATCTATCTCTATGAGGGTATCATTCACTGATTTATTAAATTCTTCAAACTTTCTGTTATACTTCTCATCCATTTCCATGAGGGCGTTTTTTACATGCTGTTTAAGGATGTCAATCACTTTCAAAGATTCCATTTTTTCTCCTTCTTCTTGATTAAGGTGTTCATGTCCTCCTGATGTGGGGTCCCTGGGTTCAGGTGGTTTCACGCTGTTTTTCAGATTGTTGGGTGAATTCCTGCATTGGCGCCTGCCCATCTCTTCCTCCAAATGCTCCCCTAAGGATCTTCTTTTACAGGATCAGGTCTCCTTGCCCACTGATGTTACTTCCCTGTGTTGGGACTCTCTCGTGATGGCTCTCAAGGTGCCCCAGTGATGGATCTCCTGGAGCCAAGATCAGCTCTCCTTGCTGGTTGGGAAGCTTGTAAACTAGGTGCCTACCTGCACGTGCAGGCAGGCTACTGAGGCCAGAGGAATTCGCGCCCGCCCGGCTGCCCTCTGGATACTGCCCCAGCGCCCAAGCGGGCTGAGCTGGGTGATGTTATTTGCCCAGAGATGGCAGGGGGAGAGAGAAGTGAGGGAGGGTTCTGGGTACCCGCTGGGTTAGGTATGAAGAGAGAGGCGGTATGCAGGAGTATAGGGCCTGCAGGAAACAGATCCCTGGCCCGCTTCGGCCGCGGGTCAGAGAGGCACTCACCCCGAGAAGGTTCTTCTGGTGCCGAGATCTGCACTCCTTGCTGGTTGGGTAGCTTGTAAACAACGCCCCTAGCTGCCTGCACGGTGCAGGCAGGCCACTGAGGACAAAGGAAGTCGCGCCCGCCCGGCTGCCCTCTGGATACTGCCCCAGCGCCCAAACGGGCTGAGCTGGGTGATGTTATTGCCCAGAGATGGCAGGGAGAGAGAAGTGAGGGAGGGTTCTGGGTACCCGCTGGGTTAGGTATGAAGAGAGAGGCGGTATGCAGGAGTATAGGGCCTGCAGGAAACAGTTCCCTGGCCCGCTTCGGCCGCGGGTCAGAGAGGCACTCACCCCGAGAAGGTTCTTCTGGTTCCGAGATCAGCACTCCTTGCTGGTTGGGTAGCTTGTAAACAACGCCCCTAGCTGCCTGCACGGTGCAGGCAGGCCACTGAGGACAAAGGAATTCGCGCCCGCCCGGCTGCCCTCTGGATACTGCCCCAGCGCCCAAGCGGGCTGAGCTGGGTGATGTTATTGCCCAGAGATGGCAGGGAGAGAGAAGTGAGGGAGGGTTCTGGGTACCCGCTGGGTTAGGTATGAAGAGAGAGGCGGTATGCAGGAGTATAGGGCCTGCAGGAAACAGTTCCCTGGCCCGCTTCGGCCGCGGGTCAGAGAGGCACTCACCCCGAGAAGGTTCTTCTGGTCTGTATTTTTTTTTAAAAAAAAAAAAAAAAATTATAATAAAAAAATTAAAAAATTTTTAAAAAAAAAAAAAAAAAAAAAAAAAAAAAAAAAAAAAAAAAAAAAAAAAAAAAAAAAAAAAAAATTTTTAAAAATTTTTTTTTTTTGCAGGAAATTTCAAAGGCAGTTCAGTCACTTTCTGCCATGTCCTACACAATGTCTCTGAGACTCTTTCATGAAATAGGATCCCCGAAAGACTATTTCAATTTTAGGCAAGTTCAGCAGTCCTCTCTCTGTGGCTTCTGTGTCCAGTTTATTCAACAGTCCAGACAAGAGCAGCTTCTTGCCCAAATGGGTATCAAACTCCATAAGGAGCCTCTTCGATGCCCATCTTCCTCTTGAAGTAGATTGGTGCTGTCAGGAGCAGATGTGTCTAATTGTCATGAAAAGCCCTAAGTCATTAAAACATTTAAAATGCCATATTCTGTAGTCTTTGAAGGATAAGAAGAATGCCTATCTGAAATATATCTATGCACATCTAGAAAATCTAACATGACTACAAGCTTGACTATTATTGACAATTATCCATTAACAACTTATATTTCCTAATTATACATCACATTTTTAAATGAACTACACAACTGCAATACCTTAATCAATATCAGAAATACATATACATATAACAAAATTGACCATAAAATATATACCAATGCAAATTTTTCATATCTAAATCATATCATCCTTTAAATGAAAAAGAACATTTATAAACAATACTTGGGAATATGGGCCCAGTTTTTTTTCTTACCAAACTGCTTCCTGATGAATGGGGCCACTGTTAATCAGATCTTTCATGGTGTAACCAGTGTGCCAGGTTAATCTCAGTTGGCAGTTCAGTGAAGTATTTTTTTGAAGGTGTTCACAGCAACCTTTCAAGATGGGGTGGTCTATCAAACCATATTGGGATAGAAGCAATCCACAGGGTCTCATCCTCTGCAAAAACAAAAGAAGACCCTCTCCAAAGCATCATATCCTTAAGCCCAAATTCTGAAGTCATAATAACCTTATGATATCCATTCTGGTTCCACTTGGCAGCCCATATAATGAAATGTCTTTCTGTAGTTAGCTCCTTCGCAGTCAAACATTTTAAAGAAAACACAATAATACAAAGAATCCAGACTGATTTTCCATTTTTACGTGGCGTATTTTTACTCTATCACTTTATTCTGTCTCTTTAAAGACTTTACCCTTTTTAAAGGCATTAATTTTATTCTCTATATATTTTTTTTAATTTCTCTGTCCCAAGCCTATGTACACATCCAACATTGTGATCCATTTAAACTTCTTTTATGTCTGAAATCTGTTTTATTGTGAATCTGTAATTTTTTTTTACTATCCAGGAACACTTTGTTTTGCGCCTTTAAATCACTAAGCATTTCAGAATCTAAGCTGTGACATTCCTAGGGCAAAAACAGGTACTGCCTGCTTGCCCCACCCAGTCCAACATGGTAGAGCTGCTCGTGCCTCTGATCTTTGCACATTGCATCACTAGCATGTCAGTGCTTCTTTTGCCTCTGAGCCACAGCACACAATGACTTCCTTTTAAGCACACAGCGAGTCTAGTTGCCATCAAACAAATCATAGCACTTTACTCCAAATGCTCCATTCAAAGACTCTGTCTCCCTCAGGAGCCAGACAGAGATCACAAAGGCAGCACAGCCCAGAAAGCTGGCATTTTAAAACTGAAGCATTTTTCATGTTGCTTGAGTGCCACTCTCCCCCTTTTAGGCAAACAGCAGTCTAGTTGCCATAAGCCGTCTCTGGTTTTATGTGGAGTTCATTACCACGTTGGGCACCAGTCTGTAGTAGGAAGCATCATGCTGCTTTCCACCAGGCTCCCAGCTGCCTGGCTAGCTTATGCCCCAAAATAATTACACGGAAACTGTATTCATTAAAACACTGCTTGGCCCATTAGTTCTAGCCTCTTATTGGATACTCTTACATATTGATCTAATCCATTTCTAATATTCTGTGTAGCCCCACGAGGTGTGGCTTACCAAGAAGATCTTAACCTGCATCTGTGTCTGGTGGGAGAATCATGGCAACTGCTTGACTTGGCTTCTTTCTCCCAGCATACTGTTCTGTTTACTCTGCCTACCTAATTTTCTGTCCTATCAAAGGGCCAAGGCAGTCTCTTTATTTAACCAATGAAATTAACACAAAACAGAAGACTCTGCTGTTTCTGCTCTTGGACGTTCCAGATTAGCAAAATGAATGTTGCCTTTCTTTTGCTTTGTTTCTTTTCACTCTTTTACTCAATTTTTCTTTCATTATGTACCCTTCTTTTTCCATTTAATACATCTTAAGTTTCTTACTTGTCTGTAGCTGTATATGCTATGCTAGTGAAAGCCTGTATGTTTGCATTGATCCAAGCTTGTCATCATTGAGTATGACATCTTTCTATTTAACAAGATGGTCCAGTTCTGTACTTTGTATAATATAGGCTACCTGTCCACACATTCCCCTCCCATGGTTCACACATGGCCATCTTCTTTCTATCATTGGTGTACTTACTCTGTTTCTAATTGGATACATTTTTTTGTAGAATATGCCCCTGTCAAATCTAATTACTGAGATGAAATGTGCTTTCTCTGTTGACAATGTGTCAATTGAATTAGCAAATTTGTATCTATATTTTCTCCTTTTTTGTTTCATAGAGATAGATGTCAGAGAAAAAAACAGAGCAGGTAAAATGTTCCTCTTTACACGACATACCTTCTTGTACATCTTTATGATGAAATACATCTATTGGAAATGATATGGTCTTAATATTGCCAACATTTTGTTAGCCATAGGATCTATAATAAACTGAAATGGCTTCTCTCCTTCCTTGTGAGGATATAAAAATATCACCACAGAAATGGTGATGGTCACCTTTATTGCTGCTGATGCAACACAAAGCAGAAAGAGCACAGAGAGATGTTAAAATGATCATCATAAATATGAGGTCTCACAGTGCTTACTTCCTTATGCCTCTGCTTATTTGAAGCATATGCATTCAAATTAGAATCCAAAGAACTCTTTCCTCTTCTGTGACAGGTGTGATAAATCCAGAAATCCCTTTTTCTTAATCAACAGAGGCTGTGAACATTCCCTGGTATGGCCAACAAGTCTTTGTAGCTACAATTAAGTTCATAATTTTGAGATGTGCAAGTGATCGTGTACTATGTAGGCTACCTATCTCAATATACCCACAGAGGTCTTTATTGAGATGATAAGGGATCTAAAAGATAATGTAAGAAACACAAGCATTCGCTGAAAAGGCAGTAAGTCACCTGTCTATTTGTATGACATCAGTATGGACTCTTGAACAAAAGTTGCAGAAGGAAATCAGCCTGAACAACACCTTTTTTGAGAACAGAAAAACCCATTTTGTACACAAATAATCAGGAGTATTATCCACTTGTGTTGCTTTAATACAGCAAAATGCTTGGTGATTTGTCTCAGCAGCAACAGGAAACTAATACATTGTTCAAAGAGGTAGATACGATATGATTTACTGATTCAGTACAAGGCCCCATCTAACTTCCTAGAGAATGAAATAGGTTGAATTACTTCTCTCTAGGACCTTCTAAAATCGGGTTCCTTTTTATTTCAACAACCTAAATGTCTGTTCCCGACTTTCCCCCTTAGGCTGAACTTACTTTAATATCTTCAGCTATTTATCACTGCTGCCTAGGTTTGCTTAAATGACCTAGTCATACAATACAAAAAAAAAGCTCTAGATGTTCTTTGCTCTATCTTCAGTAGAGCAGAATCAGTGAACCTTGGGCTCCTGCCTTTTATTGGAGCAATACATTCTTCCATCGAGATGAAGACTTATTTTTGCAATCAATCCTCTTGCAATGATACAACATAGGATCACAAAGTTTGTGGAGGCTGAATTGCTGGAAGGATAAAGTCTGCATTTTCGAGTCCTGGATCACCAGATGGGATGTCTTTCTTCCTCATTATAACAAGAGGATACTCAGGAAATAAAATGTTATGTACTATAAAAAAGAATAAATATTTATAATTATAGTTTTACTTAGTAATGATAAAATATAAGATACATATGAATATCATAACTGTGATTATTGCTAGATAACTTTTTATATGCAATATTAGTATGTTAAAATTAAAATTTCTCTTTTATTTAGAAGGAAAATGGAACCAGATTTGGGAGGTGATATATTCTGTGAATACCTTGTATTGCCATTTGTTAATAAGTAAGCTGAATCAACCAATGTCTTAGCATAGTAAAGAAAGCCTGAAGGAGCTATATAGAAAAATTAGGAAGAGTCACTGAGAAGTCATGAAACTGCTGCCAGAAACAGATACCTTTCCTGGCAGCTGCTGAAATTTGCCAGTAAGCCACTGAAGGCGTAAGTCACAAACAATCCCACAGCAGTCTGGAATTATGATTAATAAGGTGGTATTTATTTAAAGGGGAAAACTTACAGATCACCGTCCAAGACAACAGCCCTCTGCACAATCAGGAAGGAGTCTAGTCGCTGGAAGCAGAGCAGGAAGTAAAGAGAGCAAGGAGGGAAGACGCCGCTTTTTTTCCCTTGTTACTTTTTATTGTCAATTTAACACAAATTAGTATCATTTGAGAACTTCCTTTGAAGAATTGAGTCAATCAAATTATCTTGGGACCATGTATTTGAGAGATTGTCGTGGTTGAAGATTGGTATTGAAAACTTTAGCATACTATGGGTAGCACCATACTTAAGCATTTGGCTTTGGAGTATATAGAGATCTTCCAAAACATAGGAGAATAGATATATTTTATGGTTTCTGCTTCAGTTTCTACTTGATTTACTGACATTGATTTTCCTCAGTTATAAATTGTCATTTAGGAGTATATGCTGAAATTAACCATTTTCTCTTCTAAAATACTTTGGGTCATGACATTTATCACAACATCTGGAAGAAAATATATTTAACAAAATCATAAAAACTTTTCCTAACCAAAGAAGGACATGCCTATAAAAAGTGAAAGAAGTTTACAGAACACCAAATAGATTGGATCAGCAAAGAAAATTCCTATGTCACATAGAAATCAAAACACTAAACACACAATACAAAGACAGAACATTAAGGGATCCAAGAGAAAAAGTAAAAACAACATCAAGACATACCTACACCTGACTTCTCCTACAGACACTCTAAAAACCAAAAGGGCCTGGACAGATAGATGTCTTGCAGAATCTAGGAGATCACAGATTCCAGCCCAGACTACTAGCCCAGAAAAATTTTCAATCGTTATACATGGAGAAAGCAGGATATTTCATGAGAAAGTTAAATTTAAATAATATCTACCCACAAATTCAGCCCTATAGAAGGTACTAGAATTATAACTCCAACCCAAAGACCCATGAAAACAGGTAATAATCTCACACCAGCAAAGCCCAAAGAAGGGAAACACACTCACACATGCACACACACACATATTCTACCATCACCACCATCATCAACAGCAATGAAATAATAATCATTGGTTACTAATATCTCTCATTATCAATGAATTCAATCCCTCAGTTAAAAGACTCAGACTAACTGGATGGAAACAAAAATAGTATCCGTCCTTCTACTGCATGCAAGAGACATACTTCAACACCAACATTACTTCAGAGAAAAGGGCTAGAAAAAGAGGTCCGAGCAAATGAAACTAAGTAGCAAGCTGGTGTAGTCATTCTCATATCTAACAAAAGAGACTTCAAACCAAAATTAATTTAAAAAGCTGGAGAAGGACATTACATAATCCTCAAAGTAAAATTTCAGGAAGACATTGCAGTTCTTAACATTTACATTACAAATACAAGGAATCCACATTTGTAAAGGAAACATTACTATAGCATAATTCACACACTGAACTTCACATATCAATAGCGGGAGACTTCAATACACCACTGCTGAGGGATAATGCTTTTGTACACTGTAAAAATTTGTCACTCATATTCGTTTAGTAAAATGCTGCTTGGCCAGTGGCCAGACAGGAAGTATAGGTGGGGCAACCAGACTAGGAGAATTCTGGGAAGAGGAAAGTTAGAGACACAGTTGTCATCCACAAGCAGAGGAAGCAAGGTGAAAATGCCTCAATGAGAAAAGGTACCAGCTGCATGCTGAAAAATAGATAAGAATTATGGGTGAATTTAAGTTGTAAGAACTAGTTAATAATAAGACTGAATAGCAGGCTAAACAGTTTATAATTGATATAAGCCTCTGTGTGTTCATTTGGAACTGAATGACTGAGAGACAGGGTGGGACAAACATCTGTCTACATACCACTCACCAATGGACAAGTCATTCAGACATAAACTAAACAGAAAAATAATGAAGCTAACAGATGTCATGAATCAAATGTACCTAATCAATATCTGCAGAACATTTCACCCAAACATAAAAGAATAGACATACGTCTCAGCACCACACTGAACATTCTCCAAAATTGCCCACATACTTAGTCACAAAGCAAGTCTCAATAGATAAAATAAAATATAAATAACACTCTGTCCTAGTCAACCACCGAGGACTAAAGATGGATTGCAACACAAAAGAAGCAATAGAAAACCTTCTGCCACATGAAACTGAATAACTCCTTAATGAATGATCACTGGGTCAAGACAGAAATAAAAAAAGACATTAATAGACGCCGCTTTTTTAAAGAGAGAGACCATGCACCAATGGGCTGGTAGCTCAGCGGCTATTGGCTGGAGGAGTGGAAGGAGATCCTGCAACAAGAAACGACCTCATGGTGGTCCACAGATTAGGAAAAAATGGGTTGTTTTAGGATATAGGAGTAAGCTAGCATTACTCTTAAGCTATTGGCCAGACATTATTGTAAATAATATAGTTTCTGATTGGTTATTTCTACTCAGGGCTTTAGGATACAAGCCATCATTATCTGCCAACAGATCTCCTCCTTATGATATGCTGTCTTCAAATAAGGTATCCTTTTCTTTGGGATATAAATTGGATATAAATACACATGGTATGAAGTATTTTTAAGTCCAAGAATAACAGTAAGTAGTAGGTATTAATAAGGTGTAATTAGAAGAAACTGCAAAATTTTAGTTCTTTGAACTACTGTGCATGAGTAATGATGGTGTAAAGTGCTGTGATATTTACCATTGCATTCCAGGATGAAAAGAACATTTGTTAAGATAAAAAACTGATTTTCATGATATAATTGGATAACTGAAAAATTAATTTTGAAATTGCCTCATACATTCCACTCATTGAGATATTTCCTATAGTTCAATAGGAACTAATGATGAATGTGTGACCATGATTATCACTATGTCAAAATCATTATTTGTGGATCTTATAATCAATATTTGTGGATCTTCCATATTTTATAACAATTAAGTTCTGCAAAGTAGCAAAGGTCTTACTGAATTAAACGTGTACTACAATCGAGGAAAAACTGTATTCTTCTAGCATCATGATAAAGTAATCCTACATCATTTTGGCAGAGATTATAATAAAGGATTCGTTATTTGGGGGTAGCCTCTCAGATCAACAGTCCTCTGCATGAGCAGGG
Organism: Microtus agrestis; assembly: GCA_902806775.1. NCBI lineage: Eukaryota > Metazoa > Chordata > Mammalia > Rodentia > Cricetidae > Microtus > Microtus agrestis. The sequence goes on from CADCXT010002724.1 coordinate 69,038, forward strand.
AACAGGGAAAAGAATCAGACTGACAAGAATGAGCAAGAGCATGATTCTTGGTCTGTTGGTATAGTATGCCAAGGCCATGTCCACGTGGTCCAGCATCCAAAGACATTGTCTTAAGGAGTTTCCAGAGCATCTCTCCCTTTTGTTTAAATAAGAGAGTTTTAAACCCATTGTAAAACTACATACCAATAAGAACATATATCAAGTATCAAAATTAGAGTTACCAGAGAAACCCTGTCTTGAAAAAACAAAAAAAGTAGAGTTACACACATCATAAACTATATCAAGAGAGAAATTTATCCTAAATATTTCAATAAATATTCTATCCTATGGAGTCTAAGTCTGAAATTGGTAATGGCTTGTCCAAGTCATGAAGGAATGTAACTATGCCTACATAGTATACAAACCCATTGAAAAATTGAGAAAAAAAAATATTACATAAAAATGAAGTACAAAGAAGCAACTTTCAAATGGGCAATAAACGACAGAGACAACCAGCTATGTAGGCTATAACCCAAAGTTTCATTTTCAACATTGAAGCAACTTTTTCTAAGACATATTGTCACTAACAGACCATTTTCAGAAGCAGGGAAAATTTTAAATTCATCTTCCCAAGTCTTGTCAATGTTTGGCAATCTTTTTTCTTTGATCATGCTTGTCCAGTTCAGACATCGTGCATTTTTTCCAGTGTCAGGACATGGGGAGTTCTTTGCACAAAGGCCAGTTTTTCCAAGCTCCTAGTGGATGTGTTCAGTGCCCCACATGCTCTGGGGCATAGACTGGTGCTGTCAAAGGATGAATGTTTGTTCCCCTTACGTTCCCCTTGTTAATTAGCTTGTCTGTCATTCGGGGCTATAGGTTTGCTTTATTTGGTGTTCACTGATGATTGGCTACAAACAATCCTCATCAATCTGGTCTGTGTTAACTCACTCAGGATGGAGTTTTCTAATTTCATTTTTTTGCCTGCAAATTTGAAGATGTCATCGTCTTTTACCATTGAGGAGTACCCCATTGTCTAAATATACCCACAAATTTTTATCCAATTTTGTTCGATGGGCATAGATTTACCTCCATCTGTTCTAATTATACTATATGCATAAGGATGGTAGTGGTAGAACCCAGACATTTACCCATTTTTTTCACATTATCATCTACAATTCAGAAAAGATAATTTAATATTGATGTTACAGAACCATATCAACCTTGGTGAGGAAGCTGTATACCATTTTCTTTAGACTAGTAAACAGTGTAGTCTGTGAGTTATAGTCTTTATCTTATTTTTTTGCTTTTATGTTTACATTGTAGCCTGAGACAGTCAACAACATGCTCATTTGGAAATTTAGAAACCCAGAAGACATTTTCTAAATGTTTAATTTTAGAAAATACTCATTTTCCAAAGCAAGCATGCTGGTATTATGCAATTCCAGAATATTAGACAAGTGTGGAAAGAGGAAGTTCTCTGAGTATTCATGTCCAGCTAGGCTAGAATGGCACATTACAGTTAAAGGAGAAATCCAATCTCATATCTTCTAGTTCCAATAAACACCTACATAAAACCAGAATTTGATTATTATAAAAGAACATTTGCCCCAATGCAATTTCAAAAAATGGGACTGAATGCATTTTCTTGTAGCTTATACAGTGTCTAAAATCCTAGCAGGCCTAATGGCAGGACAAATTTTCAGAGTGGCTTGCCATGAAATAGATGTAACAATAGATGGCGTGAAACTGGTGGACATACAACTTCCTTAAATAAAATCTCTATATATATATATATATATATATATATATATATATATATATATAAAATTTTAATTTTGCTTATGGGATTTACAGAAAACTTCTAATATTTTGAATCCTGTGGTTTTTTAAAATAAATAATTATAAATTATTATTTAAAGGATAATTATGTATATTGCTTGCATGCAAGAAAAAAGAATATGAAGGATGCTTCATGCAAATATAAATGTCCAAATACCTATAAGCCTTAAAACAAACAGACACAAATGTTAAAAATTTAAATATATTTATTTTTTTCTGAAATCAATTAAATTGAATTTATTTCTTTATCACTAAGACATTGTGAGCTACAACATTGCACTTGGGTCTTTATGAGAGAAGCTTTAAAATCTACATTTCTTTCTAGAGTCTCCCCACTTTTTCGTACAGCCCTCTAAGGAACATAAATATATTGCGTATTATAATTACACTACATGAAAAATTATTATTGCATTTTTATTTGTATATAATTCATAATATCATATTATATGTAACATATTTATTATATTTTGACTGCATAAAAACCACACCTAAAAACATAGAAAACAATCACAAAGATTCAGAAGCCAAATACATTGGCAGCATACATTCACAATCAAAAGTCCTCAGAGAGGAAGGAATCCTCCCATGTATATAGATAAATTCAAGTGAAAAGCTTCTTCCAGCTGGCTCAACCTGTTACATTTTACCAGTTTAGTTGGCTGTTAATTGGAGGCAAAATGCAGGGTAAATTACATTTTATCCTCTGCTTCCATGTCATTGCTCTGCTTCTTTTCACAATACAAGGTAAGGAGAGAGAGACATAGATGACTCATCAGCTCTGGATGAGATCATCAAGATAAATGCAGTCTTGTGCTTTCCGGTCCTTGTTATGAGATCTCTCTGCTTATTGGTTCCTACATGGCATAAAAAGGACTGCACTGAGGAATTTTGCCAGTGGGGCTTTGACTAAAGTCCTGCTCAAAGCTGGACTTTAGTCAAAGCCTCACTGTAAAAAAACACCAGAGAAGAAAATGTGTCAGAGACCTGCAGGATACAGAAGTTACAGGAAAAGCATGGAATTTGTGAGAGTCACCTGATTCTGTTTGCAGTGCAGGAAATGCGCTCGAGTCTGAAGCCACTGATTCAGCCGCAAAATCTGCGATTCCAAGGTTAGCTTTAAATTATTTATTTTCTGAAATGATGATTTTCATAGAAAGTCAATACATGACAACACTGAAATGTACTGATATTATGCGGCATTGGAAACCTCAGTAAGATAATTGCTATGTTGGCAAATAGCCTCAGGCACCTGAGAATCTGAAAATTTCAAGTGTAAGATTCAGTAATAAGTGTGTATAGACTCTGACATGGCATTTCTGCATGTGATACCAGTAAGCTGCAATCGGCAGCACAGAATCACAATCAGCCCTCAGGCAGAAAGGGAAATTTCAGGTAGATAGGCAGGATACAGACCAAAGAATTCAGATACGTGATCACCTCCTACTTACCTTATAATGATTTCCCTTTTGATAATTGGAATCTGATCCCAAATAAACTATATTATTTCCTGCCATCTACTTTCACTTTCATATTTTTCTGCCGGAGCAAACACTGAGATGGGAGGGAGAGATGTGTCAGCAGCTCTGATGCAAATCACCAAGGTTACCACAGGCTTTGTTCCTATTGGTGGAATTGAGTCAATTCTCGTCATTGTTCCGGGGAAATTTTGAATGCACACACTCCTTCAAAGGAATCCGAGGCAAGGAGAGCTAATAATATTTTCAGCATAGCTGATCCTTCCTAGTCAGGTTCTGGCTATATGCCAGTTAGCAGCTGCAAATATTTATAGCTGAAACCCGAACGTACACTGGCCCAGACACGCCAGAATGCTACTGACATCTATATGAAAAAACCCAGGGTAACTATCTTTCAGGTACTGATATTCCAGTATTACTGTTTGAAGTCACCAGTTACGGTCTGTGCCTCATGTCCATCCCTGCTTCTGAAACCTCTCCTTCTCTTTATAGTTGTCGCACCACTATCTCTGTCTTGAACACTGCAGCATCTGCAAAGAAATAATTCCCTTAATGTTTTAGTATATGACAGTGTCTAGGGGAGTCATGCACTTTCCTCTTTTCTCTGAGTTCTATTGTGAAAATTGGTATGACATTGCTGTTTTTTTCTCATGAAAACAGAATCATTGATAATATTATGCAGTAACATATGAAAGCAATACCCTACCTGTCACCAAAGACTCTGAATTATAATATGGTATAGAAGAGGAAACCTACTTCTTACCATCCTCTTTCTTTTAAGGTTCTCACAGTCTCAAATTTGCTGTTTTGATTGACATAGTCTTTGTGTATTTGCATATAAATACTCTTGTACATGATATTTTCTCACTTTTTGCCCATTCCCAATTAGGAAATCAGATATCATGTGCTTTTTGGAAATCCAGTGTTTATTGGTGATGGTAGCGAAGTATTGCATACTTCCCTTAAAAATCATAAACACAATAGATATCTTTGTTATTGTGTGTCTTGTTTTATATTCCTTAAAAGTTCAGAACTTATCTTGTTCATCTCAGTTCATCTCAGATTCTAAATGTGTATATCTGCTAGTAATGTTGAGACTGGAAAACATTGGTACTTTGGAATCAAGAGCCTCCTTTTCAATCTGTAACAATATTCCTGCCATTTTTAAAATATACATATATGAAATTTCTGATGGTGTTATCACTTACAATATAAAGTAGGCTCAATTGTTGCAATTGGCAAATTGTTCTTTCTTTTAATTAGATAACTACAGTTCTTAAAAATCAAATAGTAGAAATTTGAACATGTCTATGCATATGTAAACAGTAATACCCTCTGAAGATAAATTTTGACAAATAATGACATTTGAATTAGCTGAAGAAATCATGCATTTTACCTAGATATTTTGTAGTACGGTTAGTTGTGGCTTTGACCATAACATATTAGGATGATTATTAGAAAATATAGCTATATTAATGGTTTATGAGACTGACTCTAAGATCCTAATAGTGTAAAATATTGATTAAATACATTATTATTAGTATAAACAGTAAGACTTAATTTTATTAATTCTTTGTAGATTTGTATTAGAGTCTCCTGAATGTTGTTCTTCTTTGATATATGTGTGGATTATATAAAAATCGCAAAGACACTTTAGTCATCCTATGGTTTTAGTTCAGGAGTCAGACAAAAATTGTTGAATCTGTAAGAATGCCAATAATATAATCAGAGTAAAGAAAGTAGTAGAGTAGTTAGTTACATATAAAAATATCAGTGTGTACTCTAAATAATAACCCTTAGGTTATTTTCTGCTTTTATGGTCAAAAAAATCACAGACTCATAAAGGGCTCTGTCCATGAACTGGTAATTTGAAATATTAACTACTGGATATATTTCTAATATATACATGTGAAAAAAACTGATGTACAAACATTATCATGTTTTTCTCAGGACATTAAGCATATGCAATGAATACAGGAGATCTGAGATTTACTTGCCAGTTTTCATACCACGTGTGGCAAATTTCAGGTCTGTGGCATCTTATTATAGTAACACATACAAATAGTAATTTATTGGTATTTATGTATATGTACACTTGTATTATTAAATTTGAACTATGTAAATTTGCTTATGTAATTGTTTCATTACAAAAACCAGAGAATGTTCTACTGTATTATGAGGAAAATTATGAATTCAAAGTATTGTCAGAATGTCTTACATTATTTATAGAAATGATGAAAGGGGAAAGATAGATTTTCTCAGGTATGCTAGTTTTGAAATGATACCTATGCACCTGAAGGAAGCCCATACCAAAACACACATTTTCCCAGAAGTCAGATGTCACTGAAAAGAGAGAACAGATAAATGACCTGAGGATGGAGTACTGATATTGGTGACTACAGGGAAAATATAGAGAACACATTGCAATGATTTTATCAAAATTTAAATGTTCTTATAAAAATATATTAAAGCGAGTCAGAAATATTAATTGCAATTATTACTCTGAAATTAATATCAAAACATGTACACATACGTGAAACAATAATACAAGCATGCAGACCATTGTGAAACTTAGAAAATAATACGTATATTGTGCTTTTTTTTAAATGAAAACATCAAATTCTTGCTAAATTATCATGACATTGTTAGATACAATTTTGTAATTTTTTCATGTTCATACTCAGTTTTAAAATAACATTCATATTTAGAAAATACCCTTATTGCTACATATTTTTATGTAAAATACAAACATACTGGTGTAGGAGGGCCTTCTCTCTACGTGTTGCTTTCAATGGTTAATGAATAAAAAACTGCCTGGGTCTTTTGATACAGCAGAACATAGACATAGGTAGGCAGGGAAAACAGAACTAAATGCAGGGAGAAAAAAGGCAGAGGAGAGAGCTACCATGGAGCAACCATAGTCAGACATGCTAATCTCTCCCGGTAAGCCATTGCCATATAGCAATGTACAGATTGATAGAAATGGATTAAATCAAGATGTGAGAGTTAGTCAATAAGAGGCTAGAGAAAATGGGTTAAGGATTATTTTAATTAATATAATTTCTGTTTTGTTATTTCAGGGCTAAGAGAGCAGGGTGGCTGGGAGGAACAAGCAGCATTTGCCTGGAACAATTGGCACTCAACGTGATTGACTAAATCGATAAAATATATGAACTACAAAAGGTATGAATAAATATAACTGCTTATTACATTTTTTTCAAATGAAATTATACATATATACTCACACACTATACACATTATAGCAATTTGTGTATCCATTTATATTATCAGACTTTCAGAAACACAATTTCAGCAATCTCAATCCATTACTACTTGGTCAGCAATAGCAGTTACAATATCATCTAGTCTGGTAATCTTCTGGTCAGTCCACTACATCAAGCTTTCAGGAAGCTAGTGTGGATCACTATCTTCTATAATCCACACACACACACACACACACACACACACACACACACACACACACATGCACACACTCATTCAGTCCCAGTCTAGCTGACATTGGTGAGCTCCCATTAGATCAGCCCCAATATTCCTGTGGTTGGACACACCCCTCGCGGTCCTGACTTCCATTCTATTGTTTTCCCTCTTTCCACTCTTCATCTGGGCCATGGGAATTCAGTCCTGTGCTCCAATCTAGGTCTTTGTCTCAATCCCTATCTATCACAAGATGAATGTTCTAGGGTGATATGCAAGATATTCATCGGTATGGCTATGGGATAAGGTCAGTTCAGGTACCCTCTCCTCTGCTGCCCAAGAACCTAGCTAGGGAAATCCCCATGGACAGCTGGGAAGCCCTCTAGAGCCAAGACTCTTGCCAACCCTACAATGGCTCCCTTAGTTAAGATATCTTCTTCCTTGCTCCTATATCTACCCTTCCGCCATCTCAACCCCTTGGGAAATAGGTGTGATGGTTTCTCAGGAAACTGGGAGGCAACCCAAGGCAGGATCCAGTAATTTCATTCTTGGGAATATACCAAGAGATGCTCTGCCATACTACAAAAGCATTTGCTCTACTATGTTCATAGCAGCACTATTTGTAATAGCCAAAACCTGGAAACAACCTAGGTGACCCTCAATAGAAGAATGGATAAAGAAGATTTTGCACATATACACTTTAGAGTTATACTCAGCAGTAAAAAATAATTACATCTTGAATTTTGCATGCAAATCGATGGAAATAGAAAACACTTTACTGAGTGAGGTAACCCAGAACCAAAAAATGAAGATGATATGTACTGACACATAAATACATGATACTACAGAAGATAAATAAGAAGGTGAACCCAAAGAAAAACATATATTTATCCTCCTAGATATTAAAAGTAGAGAAGATCGCCGGGCAAATGTTGGGGGCATGGGGGTTGTTTTAGTTTGGGGGGAAGGGAGATGGGGAGAGAGAGTGGATTGAGTATCTTAAAGGTAGAGAGGGTAGTAGTTTTTCATATCTTATCTGAATACTTATTTTTATGGCATAACTTTAGGCATTCTCATGGATACTCTCTATACTAAGATAACAATTAATTCTAAGATTTACAAAAGCCAAACTCCATAGAAAAACTAGATATAAGCTGAGGGATCCAAGCCTGATACATAAACGTAATTAAAGGAAGAGGAGAGCAGCAAAATCCAAATCTATCAATTCACGTGTTGGTGGGAGAAATTAGAAGTTCCATTGTTGAGATCTAGGTGATGGATGTTGTTAGACTCAGGGAAAACTAATTTGAATTTTGCACGTCCTAGCAAATTGGAGGATCATATTTTTATTTGCATATAACACATGCCAGAGATATTAATGGTGCCAATTAATCAGAACTATACATCCTTCAGAAGATCATGCCTTTATAAAACTTAGTTTGTAATGAGCTTTGAATATTCTGATATTTTCTCAAAACAGGTAACAATGAAATTCACAAAACTTCATAATCTTTTGTATCACTGCAAGCCTATTTTTAATTTTTTAAAAATTTTATTTTTATTTTATATGCATTGGTGTTTTACCCTGAGGGATCTTCTCTTCTGAAACCCATCTAGTTTCAGAAGTAATATTTCTGGTGAGTTTCTGCTGATGCACAAAAATTTAGATATGAGAATATATGATTAGGAATCAGATTATTTCTATATGATTCTAACAGAAAGAAAAAAAATTCCTGTATAATTTTGCAATCATTTAGTCTCAGTTTATAGTCTATTAAATACGTGTGGAGTATTCTTTCCATACTATGCTCTTAATCATAATCCTCATAGTTACTTCATTTTATGCATCATTTTTGGTCCACTTTGCTAAAAAACATCTGAAGATTGTTCTTGATCCTCATTTTTGTGCTATGTTGAACATAAAGTGAAATTTAGTTCCTTCTAAATTAAGCCTATCCGTAATTCATTTCGTAATATCTCATGAATTCAATTCCTGTGAGGCTTCTTTTGCATGGATTTTGTTCTATGAGAAAATAAGTGTGTAGGAATATCAAAAATAAGTGCTTTGCCTCATATAGGGAGGTGCAAATATATTTTTGAAATGCTCTTTTAGCTTGAGTGTGGAATTATAGGAATGCCCATGACCAAGAAGCACATCTAATAACAATGTATTAATAAATGGGGTTCACTTTTCATAATATCTCAACAATTGTACTGTAACATTTCAGTTCCATTCAAGTATTTATGTAAATTTATGTATTATGTATATATAGGAGCTTCTATATATATATATATGCATATATATATACATATATATATATAATTGCTTTATATAGTTTAGTATTTTATGTGTAAGTTAAGTGCAGTATTTACATTACTTCAAAATTCTTCCTGCTAGTATCAATAAATTACCAGCATTAGAAAATGTTCCAAATAAATACAAGAAGTAATAAAGTTATTATACATTTTTGCGCATATGCAAATGTATACACAACTAACAGAAACTGTATAACGAATGGGGTGATTACATGTAAGCATTTAGGCTTATATTTTGAAGTTTAAAACTATCAATATTATTGCACAATAAAAAGAGATATTTTCTGTTTTTGCATGAAATTTTTGTCCATAACTTGATGCCATGTGTGGGAATTTGTTATGGTTTCCCATCTTTGTAGGCATTACAATTTCTGATTTCATTGTGCTTACACTTTTTTTTAACTTTTTTTAAATTTTATTTTATGGAGAAAAGTAAAAAAAAAAAGTTTTCGCCTCCTCCCAGCCTCCCATTTTTCCCTCCCCCTCCTCCCACCCTTCTCACCTTCCCCCACTCCTCTACCCCTCCCCACCCTCTCCCCCCTCTCCAGTAGAGCAGTGGGTTCCCTGCCCTTGGAGTCCAGGTCCTCCTCCGTCCATGTCTGGAAGGTGCATCCAAACTGGCTGGCTCCCCAAGCCCAGTTAGTTTCTTGGCGCTGAGGATGGGAACCTAAATGACCCTTCCTTAGCCATACTGTGAATATCTTGTATATCCCTGACCTTCATCTGGTGATGGATGGAGATAGAGACAGAGACCCACACTGGAGCACTGGACTGAGCTCCCAAGGACCCAATGAGGAGCAGAAGGAGGGAGAACATGAGCAAGGATGCCAGGACCCGAGGGTACCCACCACTGAGACGTGGGCTTCTTTGGGAGCTCACCAGGCCGCTGTTACACTTTTTGTTTTAAATGCTTTTTTTTTTTGTTCTTTTTTTATTTTTTTTTTTTATGTTTGAGTGAGAGGTGATGTATGCTGTGAGTTGGTTTTATTGCCATTGGCTAATTAAGAAATGCCATCAACAAATGATTTTATAGAGTAAAGCCAGGCTGAAAGAAATAAATAGAGAGAGTAGACAGCTTCTTGGAGGAGTCATGCTGCTACTGCAAGATGCAGATGTCTCGACTGGTGCCTGCCGAAATTTTGCCAGTTAGTTATGTAGTAATGAACAGATTTGTGAATATTGGTTAGTTTAGGATCAAAGTGCTAGCTTTTTTAAGGGTATCAATTGGCCAAATAGTACTGCAAATAATATAGTTTTTAATTATTATTTTATGTCAGTTCAGTTACGAAATGAACTAGCAACATGGACAACTCTATCCACGTAAAATCTCAGAAAGCTTTAAAAGTAATAATAGGCACAAAAGGACAGAGTTAAGTATGGCTTTTTGGTAGTATTTTCTAATAGCAAGCAGAGGTATATTTTATTTTCAGCAAAGACTTCTTGACTCAGAGGTAGCAACAAAAAATTCAAGACACTGTTAAGAAAGCTTACTGGTTCATGCTAGCTGCACAATTATGATATTTTTTTGGTGGTCTGGCTGCAGAGCATTTAATTGATGCTTGTGATCAGAGTACTATAACTTATTTAATTGCAATACAGACCTGGTGACACCAAAGCCAGGACCTGTGTCTGAGAGCAACACTCTCAGAAGAGTAAACACGCTGTCACCATGATGCACTTAGTGGAACTGTCAGTCATGATGGCAGAGTTATTCCTGGCCATCCAGCTTAGCATTTAAAAAATGCTTCTGGTCAGAAAACAATTATAGCTATAAAAAGAAACAACTAGTTGAAAAAAAATAAAACAAGTCTTTACATAGACACAGTAAAGATAGTCATAGATTAAATGAGTAAAGAAAAACAAGTCATATAAAGATGAAAAATACACACAGAGATTGGATGTGTTTTCTTTTATTTCTGACTGTTGTTGCATGGAGAGTGGGCCCGTTTGTTCCATCCGGGCTTTCTATCTAGCTTTCACCTGAAATATTCACACAGAAACTGTATTCATTTCAACATTGACTGCCCCATTACCTATAACTTTTTATTGGCTAACTCTTACATATTAGATTAACCCATTTATAATAAATCAATGTATCTCCACGTGACTGTGGCTTACCATCAAGATTCTAACCAGCATTGTCTCAGGCAGAAGATCCATGGCATCTCTCACTCTTCCCCTTTTCCCAGAATTCAGTTCTGTCTACTCCCTGCCTACCTAAGTTCTGTCCTATAAACAAGGCCAAGGCAGTTTCTTTATTCATTACAATGAAAGAAACACACAAACATAAGGAACTCCCTCACTAGACTGTAAATGAGTTAAGTACTGAGACACATTTCATAGTATATGTTGCTAATCTCAACTGGCATATAGGTTTTAAATATATCTTGTCTCCAAAGTTAGGTTCTTGTTGTATATTTTATTTCTATATGATTCATTCTCTCATATCATATGTAACATGTAATTATAATTTGACTGCATAAAAACTACACATATAAACAGACAGAAACTAATCACAGCAAATCAGAAGACATATACATTGGCAGCCCAGATTCACAATCAAAAATCTCCAGACATGAATGAAGGCTTTCATGTATATAGGTAGATACAAGGCAAAAGCAGCTGCTGGCTCACTCAACCTGTCACGTTCCCAGTTTTGTAGGCATTTAACTGTAGGTAAAACCCGGTATAAAGTTGAGTTTATCCTGTGGTCCCCTGTCGTTTGCTTTGCTTCTTTTCACAACACACAGGGAAGAGGGAGGCACAGGTGACTCATCACCTCTGGATGAGATCACCATGTTCAATGCAGTCCTTTGATTTTGGGTCGTTAGTTTGAGATCTCTCTCCTTATTGGTTTGTAGATGGCATAAAAAGGTCTGCACTGAAGGATTTTGCCAGTGGGGCTTTGACTAAAGTCCTGCTAAAAGCTGGACTTAAGTCAAGGCCTCACCATAAACAACACCAGAGAACTCAAATGTGTCTCAGAGACCTGCAGGATACAGAAGATATAGGAAAAGCAAACAATTTGTGAGAGGAGTCACCTGTTCCTGGTTGCAGTGCAGGAAATGTGCTTGAGTCTGATGCCACTGATTCATCCATAATATCTGTGATTTCTAGGTGACCCTTAGCTTTTGTATTTTCCTAATTGAATATTTTCTTTAAAAGTCTATATGTGACAAGAACCGGCTTGTACTGATCTTATGCGTTTTTGGAGGCCACTCTAAGATAATTGCTATGTCAGCATATAGCCTCCGGTACCAGGGAATATGAAAATTTCAAGTGTCTGATTTCCACATCAGTATGATTAGGGACTCTGACATGATATTTCTAACATGATACCAGGAAGCTGCAATCGGCAACACAGTATCACAATCAGCCATCAGCAGGAAGAAATGGAAATTTTCTGGTAGATAGGATACAGACACAAGGAGTCAGATATGATCACCTCCTAGTTAACTCAGAAATAATTTTCTTTTCTTAATGATTGGATTCTGTTCCTAGTTAAAGCTATATTTTTCCTGCCATCCACTTTATTTTAATTTTTTTCTGTCAGAAGAAACATTGAGATGGGAGGGAGAAGTAAGCCAGCAGCTCTGATGCAGATCTCCAAGGTAACCACAGGCTTTGTTCCTATTGGTGGAAGTGAGATCACACTCCTCATTGTTCAGGGAAAAATTTGAATGCACACACTCCTTCAGTCTGCAGCAAGGAGAGCTAATAATATTGTCAGCATAGCAGTCCTTCCTAGTCAGCCTCTGGGAATATACTAGCTCTCAGCTACAAATGTTTATATCTGAAACCACAACTTCAATTTGCACAGACCTGGCAGACTACTCTGGACATCTGTATGAGAAAAAGCCCAGGGAAATAAGCAGTCAGGTAATCGTTTAATCTCACTATTACAGTTCGGAGTCACCTGTTATATTCTATACGTCATTTCCAGCCCTGTTTCTGAAAATTCTGTCTCTATAAACTAGCCACAGAAGTAGTATCAAAAACAGCAATAAGATTAAGAATTAAAACTATTATTATACCGAATATGTGCTTTATCTTTTCAATATCTTTTTGAAAAATTCTACAATATTATCTAGAGGATTTTGAGCCCATGAACGACCCATGTTACTTTCAGCCAAATATGTGTATACTGCTATAATAACATAAGTGATTGAGTATGAGGATTAAACTAACAGTGGAATTAATATATAAATACAATTAACATTCATAAAAATTAATTCCAGTTGTAAAATTAATTCTTCCAACAAAAATGCATGTGGTACACAAGCAGTAGCATTACTACTTCCAAATAAGTGAAATTTACAAGTAGAAGCAGATATTTCTGTTGCAATAAATGAGCCATTTAAAAGCTGAACAGGTTTGAGGCAGCCACAATATTCAGAATTGCAGTAGGGTCTGTGAGTAAGGAATGTGATTATCACTGATTCCTCCATTTCCCCATGCCAGAATATGTCTTTCAGTTATCATTTCATTCTTGACTCAATTCAACCTGGTAACATTAAGCAAATCACAGTGATAATATTCCATTCAGAACAAGTGTTAATAAATTGACATTATGGGCACCAATGGATCTATTTATTTTGAATTATTTTGCCAAATTTGCCCAAACAAGTCTTCCAAATAAATGGCTGATATTTTAAACCATAATATGTAAAATCTGGTCATACAGGATATAATAATTCCTCATTATTTTCAATAATGAATTATTATAATAGTCCCGGCTCTGATTAATTTACCATGCTGAAACCCTTTATAGATGAGTATGAGAATTGCAAATTTTAATTCCAGGTTGTAACCAATGATGTAATCCCACTTATAAACAAAGACCATTCCCAAAACTTATTGCCTTTCTTTCATCCATATAAGTAAAATTATAAGAGGTTCCATCAAAATTATTCAGATAAGTCAGGTCATTAGAAGGAGGAGAGGGGATACTTACAGTGATATACACTAAAACATCAGTGTCTCCCCAAAAGACAGTTTTCAACATAGGTGTACAAGAGGCATAGGCACAATAACTTACAGTTGATTCCTGCACTGAAGAGATAATTAACAAAGCACATATGGCCAGAAAAAATATTCAGCTGTAACTGGTCTTTTGGACAGCTGGACAATAATCTGACCATAGAGCACAAAAGATTTCACCTAACCCCAAGTTGGTGATCGTGGTGATGATCAGTATTGGTGAGGTCACTTCCATGAGTATCATTTTACCATGGCCAATATTGGAATGTCTACTTCAGGAGTCACAATTGTCATTCATCCTAAACAAAAAAATACCATACACTCTCCCTTTCTCCATTAGAAATGAAGGCCTCCATTCAGTATTTATGGCAATTTTTCTGCTAGTTCAACATTTGGAGTATGAGCAAAATATTTATCTACTCTAACTAGAATGTCCTTTCAGGGCAGATTTAAGAAATTTAATATGTAATATGTAAAGTTGTAATTATTCTTCCAAATATTTCATATTTATTCCTGAACAAAATCTTCCTTTTTAAAATTTCAATTTGCTGTTTTAAAATGTAATGGACTTGAAAGTATGATTAATTTATCAAAATGGAATTCTTTTCTTTTTATTAAAAAATTTCACCTCCTTTCCTCCTCCCATTTCCATTCCCTTCCTTCCACCCCCTTCACCCACCCTTTGCAGTCCAAAGAGAGTCATAGTTCCATGCCTTGTGGGAAGTCCAACATCCTCCTCCGGCCATCACGCTCGAGGTAGGTAAGCATCCAAATAAACTAGGCTCCCACAAAGCCAGTACATGCAGTAGAATCAAAACCCAGTGCCATCATCCTTGGCTTCTTAGCCCTCATTTCAGCCACATGCAGAGAGTCTTGTTTGACCACATGCTCCATCATTCCCAGTCCAGCTTGACTTGGTGAGCTCCTATTAGATCAGCCACACTGTCTCAGTCGATGGGTGCACCCCTCATGGTCCTGACTACCTTGCTCATGTTCTCCCTCCTTCTGCTCCTCATTTGGACCTTGGGATCTCAGTCCAAGTCCTCCAATGTGGGTCTCTGTCTCTATCTCCATCCCTTGCCAGACAAGGTTCTATGGTGATATGCAAGATATTGATCAGTATGGCTATAGGATAAAGCCAGTTCAGACACCCTCTACTCTGCTGTCCAAGGAAAAATAGGATTAGTTTATCAAAATGGAATTTTATATTGAACATGTAGATGATTAACATTAGTATGTAAATGTCCACTGTCCTCTTTAAAAAAAGGAAAAGGCTACCAATAATCCCTTAGAGCATTTCCAAATTTTCAAATGTCAGATCTTCAGACATTTTGCATGTGATTATAGGTTATAACCTATTCAAAAAGGCCTTTTAAATATGCTCTTTAACTAATTTTACTTTTGTCTGAACTTCTTTGTTAAGAAACTGATTTTCCAAAATCCAAACCATGTTAAATCTTTTAAATTTTTATTTTAATTTACAAATTATAATAAATGGTGGCCATAGTTTCAGCAGCCAATTGCAATTTTCTTTCAGATGAAATATCTTTTCATACTTTCCTATAACTATTAATATTTCCTGTTTCCTGAACTGATAACATAGGTCATTATAACACACCTAGCATTTTTATATGCTTGGCCTTTTCAGAAGTTATTTCATTCCTTCTTCTCCAATTACAGTTCTTTCTATTGCTTGTTTTAGTCGAGCTAGGAATTCAATATAAGGCTCATTAGATATCTGGATAACTTTTAATCTATGAACCAACGTTCTCTCCCATGGAGCAAATATGCTCCCATGCTTTCATGCCTATTTCTCTCAGTTATTCATGTATTTCACCTGGGGTATGAGCCTGCTGATTAGGGTTATCACAAGCTCCACTTACCTGTTAACATAGGAAAAATAATTTTCCTTAGCAGAGGATTGTTGCTGACTGCATCAATTTGAGCCTTCTCAAATTTAAAAACCCATATTTGCCATTGCAAATATTTAGGCTCCTTTTGATGCATTATGTCCAACTTATCTTTTAATAATACTTTCTCTTCTGTCCCAATAACATTGTCCACTACAAAATCATAATACCTCTAAAACAAAAAATTAATAATTCTAGTAAAA
Source organism: Microtus agrestis (assembly GCA_902806775.1). NCBI lineage: Eukaryota > Metazoa > Chordata > Mammalia > Rodentia > Cricetidae > Microtus > Microtus agrestis. Next base: position 85,175 of record CADCXT010002724.1, read on the forward strand.
AGGACAGTTATGGAACAGTTCTTCGTATAAATGCTTAACAGTAATTTTTAAGAGCCTCTCTGACTCTCTATCATTTTTCTCATCTATAAAACATCATTAATATACTCAAAAAACATTAACTTTCAATTTTAATATTTACCCCTCGTGCCTTGAATGAATGTTTCATTTCATGCTAAGTAATTGTTTGTCCTGTGATCACTGTTCTGCTTTCTGAGGTTTAGAAGACACAGCAGATTCCTGTGTTTTTCTTCCTCTTAATTATACTTCACTTTATATGGGCCTGTTTGAACAGTTTCTTCACTCAATCTCCTGTGTTCCAGACACACTTTGGGCACCACTCTACCCTGTCCCACATGAAAGTCAACAGAGTCCCTAGAGGGGGAGTGAGAATAGATGGGACAAGAGACACCAGAGATGGAGACAAGACAGGATTCTCATCAAGTCTTGTTTATTCAAGAGAATAATCCAGGTAAATATAGGGTAAGGGAAAGGAGCAAATTCTCCTTGTGTACATGGGTAACTAGGCAACTTACTAGACGACCTAACTATGTTCTAATGGTCAGGCATAAAGTCCCTAACTGAAACATGAAGAAAAGTCAGAATGTTCAAACCATGGGAACAATGGAGCAAAAAATCGGTGCAGAGATAGTATGTGAGAGATCAGAACAGCATGAACAGCCAAACACAACAGGATGTGCAAAACTGAATAGAGGAGCAGTAAGTATCCCACAAAAATTATTATATTTTATTGTGTAGATATAATTTTATACACCAGTATTCCATACTGAGTACACACTGTTGTGATTTTATAGAACCGATTTAAACATTGACTTTTCTAATACAAAGGCCTATCAATATTACTGTGCAGTAGAAAATAATTCTTTTTTCTTAGCCTCCAACATTTGTTAGTGGTTTTCTCCTAATTGTGTTAATTGTAGAGAGTTTTCCATCTTTTTGACATTTCATAGAGGGATGTCATTATGCTAAGCATTTTTCATTGTTTCTTTGCTTTCATTTAATTTTTGGGCATTTAAGATTTCTATAATTTTGCCCTTTAGTACCCCAATTTTATCCTTTTTTTTGGAAGTTAGAGTCAATGTTTCCTGTTGGTCTAGGGATAAATATTTATGACAGTTTTGGAAAATAAATTCTTTCAGAAATGTTGGAGAAGAAGTTTATGATTCTCTTACCACTATCACCCCAACAATATCGAATAGGACTAATTTTTGCATTTGGCAATTTTCTTCCTTTTGTCAATTATATATTTGCATATCTAAGAGAAGCTATGAGTGAAAATTTAGACATATCTATACATATGAAACAAGTAATAACCTCTAAAGAGCTAAATTTTGTCAATTTATGAAAGTTGAAGTAGCTAGAAAAATCACACATTTTACCGCAATATGTTGTACTGCTGTTAGTTGCTGTTTTGACATTAACATTTCAGTATGATTATAGAAATTATAGCTATATTCATGGTTTAAGAGACTGACTCTCAGATCCTAATACTATAAATAATTATTTAAATACCATATTTTTAAGATAAACTGTAAAATTTAATTTTATTTATTTCTAAGTGTTATTGTATTGAAGACTTCTGAATGTTGCTCTTATTTGATGTATTGTGGAGTATATAAAAACAGCAGATACTGTAGTGATCCTACGGTTTTAGTTAAGGAGGCAGGCAAAATTTGTAGAATCTGTACGAATGCTAAATACAATCAGAGGAAAGAAAGTAATAGAGTAGTTACTTACATTCAAAAACATCAATATCTACTTTAAATAACAACTCTTATGTTATTTTCTGCTTTTATGTTTGAAAATTTACAGACTCATAGAGTGATCTGTCCATGAACTGGATATTTGAAGTATGAACTGGATATGTTTATAATATATACATGTTAAAAAAACAGTATACTACCATTATCATGTTGTCCCAGGACATGAAGCATGAATGAAGAAATCTCTAAGATTTTCTTGCGTGATTTCATACCACACATGGCACCGTTCAAGGCTGTTGCATGCTATGATACTAGCACATACAAATAGTAATTGATTGGTATTTATGTATATGTACACTTTTATTATTGAATTACCATTGTGTAAGTTTTTATATTTAATTGCTTCACTACAAAATCTAGAGAATTTTCTACTGTATTCTGAGGAACTTTATGAATGCAAAATATTATCAGAATGGCTTAAATTATTTATAGAAACGATAAATTGGAATGGTAGATTTTCTCATGTATACTAGCATTGAAATGATGCCCATGTGCTAAAAGAATGCCCCATATCAAAACACACACACACACACACACACACACACAAACACACAAACTTTTCCCCTGAAGTCAGATGTCACTGAAAAGAGAGAACAGATAAATGACCTGAGGCTGGAGTACTGATATTGGTGATCACAGAAAAAATCTAGAGAAGGCATTGCGGTAAATTTTATAAAAAATTAAATGTTCATATAAAAGTACCTTAAAACATTTCAACACCTTAATTAAGACTATTACTTTGAAATCAATGTAAAAACATGTACACATATGTGAAACACTAATACAAGCATGCAAACAATTGTGAAATTTTAAAAATAGTATGTATAGTGTTTTTCCAAATGAAAATATCAAATTGTTGCTAAATTATCATGATATTGTTATATACAATTTTGTAATTTTTCATGTTCAGACTGGGTTTTAAAATAGCATTCCTATTTAGAAAATATCCTTATTATTACATAATTTTTATGTAAAATACATGCATATTGGTGTAGGAGGGCATTCTGTTTACATGTTGCTATCATTGGTTAATGAATAAAAAAACTGCCTAGGCCTTTCGATAGGGCAGAACTTAAGTAGTCGGGGGAAACAGAACTGAATGCAACGATAAAAAAAAAAAAGCAGAGGAAAGAGCTGCCATGTAGCCACCAGAGTAAGACATGCTGAATCTCTTTCCTGGTAAGCCAACCCCATGTAGCAATATACAGATTGATAGAAATGGATTAAATCAAGATATGAGAGTTAGCTTATTAGTGGCTAGAGCAAATGGGTTAAGAAGTATTTTAATTAATATAATTTCTGTTTTGTTATTTTGGGGCTAAGTGAGCAGGATGGCTGGGACGAGTAAGCAGCCTTTCCCTGGAACAATTGGCACTCAATGTGATCAGCTAAATCAATAAAATATATGAACTACAAAAGGTATGAATAAATACAACTGCTTATTAAAATTATTTTTTTGCAAATAGAAATGCATACATATAAACTCACACTCTATACATACTGTTGCAATTATGTGTATCCATTATTATCATCAGAGTTTCAAAACACAATTTCAGCAATCTCAGTCCATTACTACTTAGTGAGCACTAGCAGCTCCAATATCATCTAGTCTCATAAGTTCTGGCTCATCCACTACACCAAACTTTCAGTAAGGTATTGTGGTTCATTTTTTTCCTGTAAACACACACACACATAGACATACATGAGCTCACATGCATTTGACCCTATATTATAGCATGATTTTGTCCTTTCCATAATCCATTGCAATGGTCTTTCCATTTGCTTTAGACAAAAGTCTCTTCTACACCATCATGCCAAAATCTATGCATGATATAATGCTTGTGGGAATTCACATTTAGAAAATTTAGAATAAAAAGTGCATGATGCAGTGAATTATGTCATAACTGAAGGATAACTCACACTTATTTATTTATTTATTTATTGAAATTGTGTATTCAAGAAGCCAGAGAGAATGCTCACCTGAGCCAACACTGGACATGCATAATCAATATAACTCATATACCTTTATTTATTTATTTATTCATTCATTCATTTATTTATTTATTGAAATTGTGTATTCAGGAAGCCAGAGAGAATTCTCACCTGAGCCAACACTTGACCTGCAGCATCAATATAACTCATATACATTCATTTATTTATTTATTGAAATTGTGTATTCAAGAAGCCAGGGAGAATGCTCACCTGAGTCACTGCTTGACCTGCAGCATCAATATATAACCTGGGATAATTGGGTCACTTCTCCCCTTGCGAATCTCACTAAATTGCTCAAGATTTTCAGTAGACAATTTTAAAATAGACACAGTCACTGAATATTTACCAGTCATTTCTGACATTCCTTCAAAGTTTTCAAACTATATCCCAATTTCCAATAACTGAGTCTTAATTTTTTTAGGTTAAAATATATGTCCTAATTGGGAAAGGTGGTTGCTTTTGTATTTTCTGTGGGAAATGAACTACCCATAAGGGAAAGGTTTTGCTAAAGCTGTCCAAGAATTGCAAGCAAATTCCTTCATTTTTCATGGACAAACCAGATCCGTAATGGATAATATAAACTTGTTGATAATATTTAGAATATTTTGTATTGCATGAACTACACATATATTGCATAATATTATACTGTTTGCCATTTCCTAAGGCAATACTTATCAATGATATCTACCAATTTGGTCCATTAATTGGCAAATGGAACACTACATGAAAATCTTTGAAAATATTTTGGAAGAAAAGGCATGGTAATAATCCATCTATTAAATCTAAACTATTTTATAGGTACCATTTGGACAATACTTTAATGAGAAGTTAATCCAGTCTAGTCTCTAAAGCTCAACCTAGGTGCACGGTCTCATTAACTATTTATAATTCTTGTATCAGTTGCCGTTTTACAGATTTCTATGTTGTGAGAGAAAATACTTACGTGTTTACTCCTGAAAAACAGCAGCCATAACTAGTCCTTGGGTGTATGAGGTTAAAATTCCTCAATAATCATGAATGTGATCAGAAATGGCAACTTTCTTTTTAAAAGATGTCAAAGCAAGCTGATATATTACATTAGTACTTTCATAGGACAGCTGTCAAATAAGCAAAAATCAACATTTTGGATTTTTAATTATTCTTATTGATGGCTGCATCAGCGTGGAAACAAAATCCTGGAACAACTCAACAGGTCCCTGTATTATTTAAGGTAAGTCCATTGTCTGCTCTCCCGAAGGAGGAAATTTATTCCAAGAACTACTTGGGCCATATTACTCACAGCTGTAGACTGACTTTGTTCTGAAAACTCAGTTTTCCTCCTCAGGTAGCCTTTTCCTGTCAGGCAAGCTTTGGCCATCTATTTCCAGTCCCTGGAGTATGGCTTCTAAATCCATATACTCTAGCAGCATGTGTAAAAGGAAAAAATTGGTCACACTGAGCTTAGGTTGCTTTTAATACTTTGCCTTGTTTTAATGGGTTCAGGTCTTGTTTTCTGAGTAGATTTCCCTGATCATCTCATTGCTCTATTTTAGAAATACTGGAAATCCCTGAACATCTTCACATTGGCTCACTCCTTCTCTGGAAACTAGCTTGTACGAAAAATGCAAAAAAAAAAAAAAAAAAATTAGGTGTTTGCCTTGCTCCAGGAGAGCTCTGCACCATAGATGGATCTAAACTAGCCACTATGTTAGAAGTGTAATGCTTTTATGAGAGAAGGTTTTCAAAGACTTCAACTTCTATGAAATTTAAATTCCTAAGTCTCTGAGATCTTTTAGCTCCTGTTCTAGCTTTCCACCATCTTTTACTCTCAGAATTCCTAGTCAGAAATGAATGATTTTAAAGATCCTCACTATGGTATTTGTGGCTTCTTCTACAGCTTACTAGGACCAGACTGATTGTATCACAGTCCCATAAATACTTTTTAATCTATCAGCTCCTTTGTCTGCAGAGATTCTTCTCTCACTTCTAACGATTTCAGGGGAGCCATCTCTGCTGTTCAGGGTAGAAAGCATAACTCTCCCTTTTAAGCACCCACAAATGAAGTAATTTGTGCTGCCAAAAGCAGATATGTTTCACTATTGAGAAAATTGTAAGTTCTTAAAAACTTTTAAATGTTATGTTCTTTAGGTCTTTGAAGTGTTGAAGATTATCTATGTAACTGAACTATATCTCTGCATATTTAGAAAAACTAAGTAATGTTAAGATTTTGATTATTATTAATGACTATTAATCTTATTAGTTATACATGATATTTAAATGATCAGTAAAGGCAAAACCTTAACCAAGGGCAGAAATACATATACCAAAATCAACCTTAAATGTTTATCAGTAAACTAAGATCAAATCCAATGTAAATGGTTCATTTCTATATATAATATTCCACCTTAAATAAAGGTCAACATATATGATTATTTGGAAATTTGTATGTAGTTTTCTCTAAAATGCTTCCTATGCTTGTTGGGAAACTTTTATAGGGTTTCTAGAGGTCTTCTGGGAGCTCTTGCTCCTTCAAATAACGTTGGCCTGGAAACAATCCACAGATTCTCATCTTCTGTGGAACAAAAGCAGGAAATCTTTTCAAAAGTAACATATCCACCATGTGGAGATGGTGACACCTTTAATCCCAGCACTTGGGACTCAAGAGTCAGAGGCAGATGTGTCTCCATTAGTTTTAGTCCGGCCTGCTATACAGAGCTAGTTGCAGGACAGGCTGCAAAGCAACAAAGAATCCATGTCTTGAAAAACCAAAAAAATAATAGAATATCTTTAGAATCAAATTTTTATGCATTGATAATATATGTTTTCATAAACCACAGGAGCCCTTGAATCAAATGTCCATGTGCCATCCCTGTATGACAATCAGTTAATTTTTTTAAATTTAATTATTTTCTTTTGTTATTTTCCAACATGACTGCAGCCTCTACTCTGCCTCCTATTCCACCCCTACATTTGGAAAACCTCTTACTCTGTTTCTCCACTGTATTCTTACAGTATGAAGGAGGTTTCTCCTTGACACCAGAAAGCTTGGCATAACAACTTGACATAACTCCAGGCAAGCTAAAAATATAACAAAATATAAATAAATAAATAAATATCAATAAAATATAAATAAAAATATAAATCTCCCTATATTTATGCAGAAATAATGCAATCCTGCATAAGGAACAAGTTTCAAAGTATCAGCCAAAGCCACAGAGACAAATCATTATCCCACTGCCAGGTGTCCCACTAATAATAGTTCAAGCATCACAACAATCACAAATAAGCAGAGGAACTAGGTGGGACTCATGAAGGCACAGTGGTTGTTGGTATATCCCACAGTAATTTCTGAAACTCATTCAAACTTTGTGATCTTTCTCTTTTAATTTCCAATTTCTGAGGCTTAATTTCTTTTGAATAAGTATATATCCCCAAATATTCAAAAGATGGCTGTCTTTGGACTTTTACTGGGGCAATTACTAACTCCAAAAGTACAGGATTCTGTTGAAGCTGACAATATATTTGAAACAAACTTACTTCATTTATATGGACAAGCTTGTCTTCATCATTAAAGCTTAATATAAAACTGTAGAAATTTAAATGGAAGATTTTATGTAGCCTGAGACACAGATTTCTGCCATAATATAAAACTTTTTGTCATACCCTGAGGCAAGATGTTCCAATGCTATTGTCTGTAGTAATAAGAGCAGCAGGGCTACATTCCTGGCACCCGGTCGCCCGCTAGCTTATGCCCCGAAATAATTACACGGACACTGTATTCTTTTAAACACTGCTTGGCCCATTAGCTCTAGCTAACTTGATATTTGAAATTAACTGATGAAACACTAAATGCAAATCTTGACAATTTCAGTGAGCCCAGGGGATGGTATAAAAAGAATCTTTTAAATATAGTACAACATTATAGGTATATTTTGTTATGGAAGAAACAGAAGGCAATGCAAGATGTAAAGTTCCCATTAACTCTCATTAATGGTTTATAAATCTTATATCAATCTCCAATTTCCAGATTTATTTGTCAGGAGAAACATCTTTAACTGTTTTTTTTTCCTGAAAAACAGAAGTCATAGGTAGTCACTGGCTATACAAATGTCCAATATCTGAGGGTATCCAAATAAAATCAGAAATATTACTTTTATTTATAAATGGTCTCAAAGCAGACTTAAATATTATAATGGTATTGTCGTAGGCTAGCTTTACCTCTCAAGTATCCAGTTTCTGTGTCTCTAATTAATCTGTTTGGTTACTGCATCCTTCTGAAACAATTCATCAGGTCCCTGAATTAATTGACATTAGTCTTCAGTCTGCTCTTCAGAAGACAGAAGTTTATTCCAGGCCTTCTTGTCATTGAAGTAACTTGGGCATATACTGCTATTTCAAAATTTAATTGCTGATTTCTTTTTCTATGAAGTCACTCATCAATAAGCATATGAAAAGAAAATGGAATTTGTTGGGTCAGATTTCTTTGATCTGTGACCCAACATCTTTCTTCATGTTTGGTTTCTACAACACATAGTCTCCATTTGACAGGCAAACATTGTCCAGTTATTTCCATTTCTCATAGTGTAAGGCTTCTAAAATCCTGTACTCCAGCAGCATTTGCATCAAAGGAGCATTTGGGCCATACTGAGCTCGAGTTGATTTTAATTCTTGGAGTTGTTTGAATGGGCTCAGGGCAACTAAGTTATTGTTTGTCTTGCACATATCTTTGCTCAATTGCTAATAACATTTGTACTTTCTCTCCTCAGCAAGTACCTTCCCTGTAACTAGCTTGCTTGAGAGATACACAACTCAACTGGGTGTTTACACTACTCCAGGTCTCTGCATCATTCCTTCATCTAAACCAGCCCTTGGGTAAGAAGATGAGTGCTTTTGTGATAAGAGGAGATTTACAGAGTTTCCAACTTCTGCGAAGGTAATATTGTTAAATTCCTCATGCTTCTTAGATCCTGCTCAATTATTCCACCAGTTTCTACTTCTCAGCATTGCTCACCAGAAGCAAAGGACTTGAAAACTCCCTATTTTTATTCTTAGCAGTGTCTACCCATAGCTATCTCTAGGCACAGGCTGATCATAATCACACAGTACTATAAACGTTTCCTCATCTAACAGCTGCTGTGTAGGATAGGAGTGTCCTGTCTCACTTCTAACCATTGCAGGCAGAAAAATGTTTTACCTATTATGTGCAAATACAAACTCTCCCTTATGAGCCCCCACAAATGAAAATAATACTTTGTGCTAATTCCAGGTTATAATGGTCTTGGTATTTCACATCAATTTTTCTGTGTCCATGGTACCATACTTGGGAAATCAAAAGCTGAGCTTCTCTACAAATTCTAAAAATTTCGGTTTTTGAAACTGATCCACCTAAGCTCCTCTAGCTTGTCAATTATCTCCTAGGCAATTGCATAGTCACTTAACGACTGATTTTCTGTCACAATACAAATTTATTTACAATTATAATCCCTCGTTATTCAACCCATGTTCACTTTTACTTTTTTTCCCAAGCAGTTTCTCTTTACTTAACACCTGTGGTATCGTCTACCTTTTGTATTCATCATGTGATATGTCCATAGTCCAGTTTCACTTCTGAAGAGCCATCAATTATTGTCCTGACCTTCCAATTTCCATACTTGTGGAAGGGATAAGGATTAAGATAAAAATTTACAAGAAAAACTATATAGATATTAAGGACACCCAGTCAATACTGTTATATATCTCAAGTTTATTATTATAAGTTCATATATATCTCAGTCCAAAAATGATTTAGGAGGCAAGACTTCCTTGCCATGATACAAAGAACAAAGTAATATTCTCTCAAAATCCCCAAACAGGAATCAACCACACCCTAAGTCAAAATATCATTTTTCTTCTCACAATGTCCTATAACAATACTTATAGTCAAATCATCCTAACTTATACACTACAAGAAGCAAGTGTAGATCTGAGGAATTGGTGCATCCTATGAAGCCACCATGGATTTGGTATATCTCACAATAATTTCTGAAAGTAGTTCAAAGTTTGTCATCTTTCTCTCTTGATTTCTGATTTCTTATGATTAATTTCTTCTGGATACGACATATATCCCAAATATTCAAAAGACAACTATTTTTTTTCTTTCACTGGGGAAATTACTAACCCTGAAGGGACAGGATTAAGCTAAAGTTGACAAGATGTTTCAAACAAAATTACTTTCCTATAAGGACAAGCAAGTAATCATCCTTTAATGGATGATATAAACTTGTTGAAATTGATCTCTAATAATTTGTGTAGCCTGAGAAACAAAATGCTGGCATAATGAAAACTTTTTGCCATATCCTGAATCAAGATATCCCAATTATAACTTCTAATTGGACTTTTGAAATTAACTGATGAAACACTAAATGCAAATCTTTGACAATTTGGAGGAACCCAGGGAAAAAGTTATAAAAACAATCCTTTAAATCTAAGACAATGTTATACGTATCTTTCATTATGGAAGATTGAGAAGGCAATGGAAGCAGTTATTACTCTAATTAACTCTTCTTGAATCTTATATCAATCTCCAATTTCTAGATTTCCTCATTAGGGATAACATCTATAACTATTTTTTTTCATGTAAAGGAGAAGTCATAGCTAGTAACTGATTATGTAAGAGTCCAATATCTGAAGATATTCAATGTAATCAGAAATATTACCTTTCATTCTAAATGGTCTCAAAGCAAAGTTATTAACTGCAATAGTATTGTCAAATGCTTGCTATTCATCTCTCAAATGTCCAGCTTCTGTATCTCCCATTAATATGTTTGATTAGTACGTCATCATAAAACAACTCATCAGGTCCCTGATTAAATTTATATTAGTCTTTAGTCTGCTATACAGGAGACAGAAGTTTATTCCAGGCATTTTTTTTACAATACTCTTTTGCTCTAGCTAATTCTTTTTTTAAATTTATTTTTAATTGAAAATTTCCACCCCTTCCCTTCCTCTCATTTCCCTCCCCCTCTCCACATACCCTCCCTCTCTCTCTCTAGTCCAAAGAGCAGTCCAGGTTCCCTGCCCTGTGGGAAGTCCAAGGACCTCTCCCCTCCATCCAGGTCTAGGATGGTGAGCATCCAAACAGACTAGGCTCCCAAAAGCCAGTACATAGAGTAGGATCAAATCCCAGTGCCATTGTCCTTGGCTTCTCAGTCAGCCCTTCTTGTCCTCCACATTCAGAGAGTCCAGTTTGATCACATGCTTCATCAGTCCCAGTCCAGCTTGTGTTGGTGAGCTCCCATTAGATCAGCCCCACTGATTCAGTGGGTGGGCACACCCCTCAGAGTCCTGACTTTCTTGCTCATGTTCTTCCTCATTTTGCTCCTCATTTGGACCTTGGGAGCTCAGTCCATTGCTCCAGTGTGGGTCTCTGTCTCTAACTTCATCCTTCTTCACATGAAGGGTCTATGGTGATATGCAAGATATTTATCAATATGGCTATTGGATAGGGCCATTTCAGGCTCCCTCTCCCCAGATGCCCCAGGATCTAGCTGGGGACATCTCCATGCACACCTTGGAACCCCTCTAGAATCAAGTCTCTTCACCATTTTCTACATATCAGCATTCCTCACCAGAATCAAAGGACTTCGGTGCTTCTTATTCTTTTACTTAGTGCCTTCTTGCTATAACTCTCAAGGCACAGGATGATCAGAATCACAGAGTACTATAAATGTTTCCTCATCTAACAGCTCTTGCGTTACACTTCTGACCATTGCAGGGGGAACTACTTTTTACTTATCACGGTGCAAATCCAAACTCTACCTTATGAGTACCCACAAATTAATAGAATACTTTGTGCTGAGTCCAGGTTATAATGGTCTTGGATTTTCACCTCAATATTTGTGTTTCCAAGATACCATCCTTGTAGAATCAAAGGCAGAGCTGCTCTACAAATTCTAAAAATTTCTGTTCTTGAAACTGTTACACATAAGCTGCACTAGCTTTTAAAATATCTTTAAGTGGACATTGGGAGCTCAGTCCAGTGCTCTGGTGTGGGTCTCAGTCTCAATTTCTATCTATTGCCTATAGAAGTTTCTATGCTGATATTCAAGATAATAATCAGTCTGACTATGGGACAAGGCCAGTTTAGACACCCTCTCCTCCACTGCCCAGAGTCCTAGCTGGATATCCCCAGGAAGACCTGGGAACCCCTCTAGAGCCAAGCCTCTTGCCAACCCCAAATTCACTCCCTTGATTAAGATATCTTCTTGCCTGTTCCCATATCCATTTTTCCTTCATCTCAAACATCCCACTTTGTAAGCTTTCCACAGCTCTCCTCTTCTCTTTTCTCACATCTTCTCCCCACCCCCATGCTCCCAACTTTTGCCTGATTATGTCTGCTTCCAGTTTCCTGGAGGATCTATATGTTTTTTCTTTGGGTTCACATTATTACTTAGCTTCTCTAGGATCGTGAACTATTGGCTCAATGTCCTTTGTTTATTGCTAGAATCCACCAATGAGTGAGTGCATACAATATTAATATTTTTGGGTCTGGGTAATCTTACTCAGGATAGTGTTTTCTATTTGCAAACATTTGCATGCAAATTTTAAGATATCTTTTTTTTTTTTTTACCACGGAGTACTACTCTAATGTGCTGATGTGCCACATTTTCTTTATCCATTCTTCCATTAAGGGGCATCTAGATTGTTTCCAGGTTTTGACTACTACAAATAATGCTGCTATAAACATAGTAGACCAAGTGCTTTTGTATTATGATTGGGCATCTCTTGGGTATATTCACAAGAGTGTTATTGCTGTAACTGAGGTAGGTTGATTCCCAATTTTCTGAGACACCTCTACACTGATTTCTATAGGGGTTGTACAAGTTTTTATCTCCACAAGCAACGGATGAGTGCTTCTTTTAATTCAAATCCTCTCCATCAAGTGTTAACATGGTGTTTTTGATTTTAGCCATTCTGACATGTGGAAGATGGTATCTCAAATTGTTTTTATTTGCATTTTCCTGATCACTAAGGAAAATTGAAAATGACCTTAATTATTTTTGGCCATTTGAAATTTTTCTGTTAAGAATTTTCTGTTCGGTTCAGTACCCCATTTTTTAATTGAGGTATTTAGAATTTTAATGTCAATTTTCCTGAGTTATTTATATATTTTGGAGATCAGACCTGTGTCTGATGTGGGGTTGGTGAAGCTCTTCTCCCATTCAGTAGGTTGCCTTTTTATCTTAATGACTGTACTCTTTGCTTTACAAAAGAATCTCAGTTTGTATAATTTTGGCTTCTTTGTTAAAAATCCGGTGTTTATAAGTTTGTGAATTAATATCCGGTTTTGATTCTATTCCATTAGTCACTGTCTCTGTTTTTATTTAAATACCAACCTGTTTTCATTACTGTAGCTTTGTGATAGAGTTTGATGTCAGGGATGGTAATGCCACTGGAAGTACATTTATTGTATAGCATTGTTTTGAATATCATGGGTGTTTGCTTTTCCATATAAGCTTTATTATTCTTCTCTCAAGGTCTGTGAAGAATTTTGTTGGGATTTTGATAGGGATTGCATTGAATCTATAGACTTCCTTTGGTAGAATAGCCATTTTTACTATTTTGACTCCGTGAATCCATGAGCATGGGAGATCCTTCCATTTCCTGGTATCCTCTTCAGTTTCTTACTTCAAAGCTTTAAAGTCCTGGGCAAATAGATCTTTCACATCCTTGGTTAGTGTTACCCCAAGACTCTTTATGCTATTTGTGGCTATGGTGAAAGTGATGTTTCTATGTTTTCACTCACTGCTTCTTTATCCTTTGTGTATAGGAAGGTCACTGATTTTTTTTTAATTGATCTTATATCTTGCCACATCGCTGAAGGTATTTTTATGCTGTAGTATTTCTCTGGTAGAGTTGTTGGGGTCACCTATGTACACTATCATATCATCTGCAAATAACGAAAGTTTGACTTCTTTTCCAATTTGAATCTCCTTGATCCCCTTAAGTTGTGTTATTGCTATTGCTAGAATACCAAGCAATATATTGAAGTGATTTGGAGAGAGTGTACATTTTTGACTTTTTCCTGATTTTAGTGGGATCTTTGAGTTTCTCTCCATTCAATTTGATGTGAGCTGTTTCTGTAATCAACACCACAAAGGGTTTGTCCATCCACTGAGACAGTGTGCCTGATCTATTGGGATGCTCATCAATTCCAGCTGGACATGGACTGAATGTGCATGGGATCAAACTGGAGCCTCTGAATATGGCTGTCAATTGGGACAGACTGAGAAGCCAATGATAATGGCACTGGGATTTGTCTCTAATGCATGTACTGGCTTTTTGTGATCCTAGTCTATTTGGATGCACAGCTTCCTAAACCTTGAGGGAGGGGGGGAGGCCTGGACTTCCCACAGGATAGGTAACCCTGCCCTGTCTTAGTACTGGAAGGAGAAGTGTAAAGGGAAGAGTAGCAGGAGGGAAGTAGGAGGAGAGGGGAAGCAGAAATTTTGAATATTTTTATTTATAGAGTTATAAAAATAATAAATAACAAAACTTTAAGACATCTCCAAGCAATTGCATAGTAAGTTAACTACAAATTTTCTGCACCATTACAACTTTATTTACAACTATAATCCCATGTTATTCAACACATGTTCACTCTTAATTTTTTTCCAATAACTTATTCTTTACTTAACAGCTACAGTATTCTCAAGTTGCAGTATCCATAATGCTATACCACCATACTCAAGCTTCACTTCTGAGGAGCCATCTCTCGGGGTCTTTATTGAATTATTCTCAGTTGGGATAAAGATCAAGATAGGAATTAACAAAAGAAAATTTATAGATTTTGTAGGGCATCCAGTCAATATTGTGATCTGTCTCAAGTTTATTATTCATAGTTCTTATGTACCTCAATATAAAATTGGGTGTGAGGCAAGACTTCCTTGCCATGATATAAAGAACAAACAAAGTAAATTCATCCACACATCTGCAAACAGAAAGTAACCACACACTAGCCAAAATACTCTTTTTCCTTGGCACAATATTCTGTAGCAACTCCTTAGGTCAAAGCATCCTAGCTTATACTCTTGAAGGTGCAAGAGTAGGTCTGAACTCTCTGACCTTTGGACACATTGAAAAGGATTCACATGAGCACATGTGAACTCATGAATTCCAAATAATAGAACAAACTACTTAATTCTTGTGCTATATCAAAAATTCAGAATTCCCAGCATGCATAATGGCAGAATTAATGATGCTTGATCCTTATTGAAGTGAGATAACTGAGAAAGAACATTAGATATTTTTTCAAGGACATTTACCACAATTGAATACTAATGTTCCAGTAGAAAATTAGATATAATGTGATTTTGAGCTAAGGGAGGTTGAGATGTCTTCCATAATTTTGTAAACTTATGCATTAAGGTAACAGAACCAAGATCAAGTGGATTTTGAATTTTGTTGAAATCATGAACTCTATACCAACTGCTATAAAGTCTATATTCCACTGATTTAGGCTATCAGCTTGTGGGAGATAGATGTACAACTTGGTCATTTTAAGGAGCTGGGAGGGAGACCAGTACTCATTTCTAGTACAAGATCTAATTTTAGAGACAATTCCATACGTTTGGATGTCTTATACTTCTTGATAAGGTAGGGTTTGAACAGCCTCAGCTTAATATGTCAAATTATTTTGCCTGCCCATGGGTGGCCTATCCTCTGGGGGGAATTGATGAAGATGGACTGTGGGGAGACAAGAATGGGAAAGGAGAGTCTGTGGGAGATATTTGTTTAGAATGTAAATGAATGAAGAGAAAGTATAAAGAAAGCAATTAATTTAATCCCCTTTTATCAGTGATTCCTTACTATAATCTCATTTAAAAAAAGAACAAACATTTAACAAAAGACCAGCAGAGACACTCACACGTGCATATCTATAAACACCCAGCCTTCTGCCTACAGTCTTTTTTGTCCTGAACTTTCTTTACTGAACATCTGCATTGTTCTTTGATTAGATGAGAGAAATGTTAAACTACAATATTAGTTGCAATTTAACACTGCTCAGAGTAAAGCACATCTTGTTGCATGGCATTTGGAGCTGGCTCCTCACCTTTGGGTCCCTTTGAGATGAGCTCTGTGGCTGAGGTCTCAGGGAGCCATGGTTACCACTGGACCTCTGGGACATTATCATGTGTATCCATACACTGAGTAGCATACAGCTCATTGTTAGTAAACATTATAATGTATTTGGATGAAGGAACACTTAATAGAGTTATGTTCCTTGTAGTCACCAGCACCCAGCTCATAAAATATCTCTTAAAGAGCCATTCCACTCTTTTCCACTTGAATTGATCGTAGCTGAACAAAAACACTTATTCAAAGTCACATTTGATTCTATTTTTTGATTGCTTAAAAACTTTTAGATATCTATTTTTATTTGTTTTATCATACTTAGATTCCCCACATCAGAATGTCATTAGTAGACAGAGTTTTGTTTCCCTCTAGACAGTTCCTCAGTAAGCACAGAGAAAATTATTATTATTTCTAAGCACTCAATAAATTGTTCAGGTCATTACTAGTTAACATAGAAATTTTGAATTAATAATATTTCTTATATGTGCTCTGCCATGTGGATTGGTATTTTCTCAGCATAACAATTACATCTACTCCCCACAGCTTCTCATGATACTGAGACTCCTCCATTTTCCTAACTACTCTTTTGTCTGTTTATTCAGCCTAAACTTATACTACTTAGACAATATCCAGTCAGAATCTTTCTTAACTCATTTACAATGACATATATTTACACAATATTAAGGAATATTTTGTACACTGTTCTTCATTAGTTAATACCCTCTCTCTTTTTATTTCATTTTATTTATATGCTGATGTTCACATAAACTGCCATTTTTGCTATCATCTTGAGAAATTTTATGATTAAATTTATTCACAATAGTGTTGGTATGTATTATTTTATATGTATTCTTAGTAGAAAATATCTATATTTATTTCTCACATATTTCACTGACTCAGCAGTGATGTCATCCTCATGTCTACATATTGAATTGAAGGACAACCTCATGAACGTTTAATATAAACCTGCCCAGATGATTCTAAATATCTTACCACAGACTGGGATATGATCTACAACTGTCTTTCCATATGGGATTAATAAACAGGTTCATTTTCTTATTCAGGCTTCCACTCACAGTCTGTGACATGACATAAGCAAATAATACAATTGCGAAGAGTAAAAACACTGTGACTTTGTTTCCAAGGAGATAAAGAAAGCCTAGTAAAGGGATATAATTCAGTATTCATATTTTTTGTCTCCAATTGAAATTATTCAAAAGCCGAATCACATTTAAATGACAGTATGTTTTATGTAAAGGCTCTCTTTTGCTTTTTAATGTATTTTTGTTGCCTGTTTACATATGATTTACATGATATCTTAAAAAGACGTCACTAACACAGGCAATTTCATTAGGTATTATTTTATTTCAATGAACATATCATAGTTGCTTTTTTTATTTATTTTTTGTTCCCACTATATCTATACTTTGCTAGATAGCATTCCAGAGAATGGGTTCCCTAAAATCAGAACATGCAGGATGAATCAATCCTGGTCGCACTCTACCTGGGCCCACAGTCTGCCCCAGTCATTCAACTCTCCCTCACATTAGGAGTGCTTAGATTGTTAGTATCCTAGTTCCCTCACTGTCAGGCAGAGTTCCTAGATACCATCAGCTTAGGTAAGCTGTTACAGTGGGTATTCCCATCAAGACCTTGATCTCTCTTTCATGTATTCTTACAATTCCTATTCTTCAACTAAGCTTTAGGAACTCAGCCATGTGATCAACTGTGGATCTCTGCATCTGATTACACAATTTGCTGGATTTAGGTTCTATTGATGATGACATTTAAGATAGTCATCAATCTGACAACAAGGCAAGGACTGTTCAAGTACCATCT
Organism: Microtus agrestis; assembly: GCA_902806775.1. Taxonomy (NCBI): domain Eukaryota; kingdom Metazoa; phylum Chordata; class Mammalia; order Rodentia; family Cricetidae; genus Microtus; species Microtus agrestis. Next base: position 102,880 of record CADCXT010002724.1, read on the forward strand.
CAACTATTACTTAGGTTCTAAGTTGGGGTCATCCTCATGAATTCCTCCAATACCAGGGTTTAGCTATTCCCATAATATTTCTGTCTGTGAATTTAACTTTTTTCTTCCTCACTATCTCTTTCGTTCCCATATCTTTAAAATCCTGTTACTTCCCGTTCTTTCCTCTTCATTACTCTTTTATCATTACTTTCTTCATTCCCTTTTTAACGCACCTATATTTTCCCAATTTTTTCATGATACATGTCTTTTTCCTTTCCCCAGAGTTATCATTTTTCCCCTAATGTTTCCCTTATTACTTAGCTTCTCTGTGATCCTGAGTTATAGGTTTCCTATTCTATGCTTTATAGTTGTTGTTCACCTATGATTAGGTACAAACCATCCTTATCTTTCTGGTCTAGGTTACCTCATTTAGAATGGATTTTTTAAATTTCATTCATTTGCCTGCAAATTTCAAGCTATCTTTGTTTTTACTGCTGAATAGTTCTTTATTGTATAAATGTGCCTGAAGTTTTTAAAAACCTATTTTTGGTCAATGAGCATAGATTTTCTTCCATGTTGCTCTTGTTACATTATATGCTTAAGGATTATAGAGGCAAAACCTTGACATTTTTCCACTTTTTGACATTATTATCTACTATTAAGAAAAGATAATTTAACATTGGTGTTTACAGAGGACCATATCATATTTGGTGAGTAAGTAGAAAACAGTGATCTTTAGAGTGGTTAATTATGTGGTCTGTGATTTATCCTCATTATCTTAATTTTTATGCCTTCACGGTTACATTGAAAACTGAAACAGTAAGGAATATGCTCATTTGGAAATTTGAAAACCAGAAATTCATTTTTAGAATATTTGTTTTCTAAAGCAGGCATTCTGGTATTGTACAATTCCAGGACATTAGAGAAATGTGGAAACAGGAGGTTTTCTGAGTATTTATGCCCAGCTAGGCTAGATTGGCACATTTCAGTACCAGGAGGACACCTATCTGAATTGGACAAGTTTAAATAAATATCTGCATCAAACCACAATTGGTTAATATGTAGACAGTTTTGCCCTAGTGAATTTCCAACAACTGTAACTAAATGCAAAATTCTTGTAGTAAATTCATTTCTCAAAAACACACTATGCACAGAAGAAGTACAATGAAATAAAAACCTTTATTAGAGTAGCTATTTGTAGTCCTGAGCTAATTGACAAAGAAATATAGAATTATTATCTGTGTAGTTTGCTATGTAGGGCACTCATGTACCTTTGGATGGTTTATAATTAGTGGACATACAGCTTCCTTAAATATACTCTGTATACATTAAAGTTAGAAAAATATTGTTCAGATTTAATAGTGATTATTAAAATTTTGAGAGGAATACTATTATTTGGAATCTAGTGGATTTTTAAAACAAATACCTATAAATTTATATTAAGACAATATTTCAGGTATATTAATTACATATGATAAGAAACATTATGAAAAAATCTACTTGCAAATGTGGAGGTGCAAATATCTATAAGGACTTAAAAACAAGCAAACATAAATGTTAATAATATAAATATATTTTTTTCCAGAAATGAATTAACTTGAATTCATTTGTTATCATTAAGACACAGCGGGATACGTTATTACAGTAAGGTCTATTTCAGGAGGGCTTAAAATCAATATTTCTTTCTACAAGCCATCCATCCTCCTATACAACATTATAACGAACTTAAATATATAATGTATTGTAATTCAACTACATAAACCACTGTAATCATATATTATATTTATATATTTCATATTGCATGTAGTATATAAAACATAAATATTTATATTTCAAATGCATAAACAAACACATAAAAATAAACAAAAAAAGATATAAAAGAATAAGAATCCAGATGCACCTGACAGCGCGAAGTCACAATCAAAAAACCACATATAGGTATGGAGGCTTTCATGTATACAGTTAGAATCTAGGCAAAAGCAGCTACAATGTTGCTGTGGCAACCAGTCTTAATTAGGCAGGTTTGTCTGTTGTTAACTGGAGGCAAAAAAAAGGTAATATGTTTTATCCTGTGTTCCCCTTGAAATGGCTCTGCTTCTTTTTACAACACACAGGCAGGAGGGAGACACAGATGAATCATCAGTTCTGGATGAGATAACGATGTAAAATGCAGTCCTGTGCTTTCTGCTTTGAGAGCTCTCTTCCTATTGGTTCCCAGAAAACATAAGAAGGACTGCACTGAGGGATTTTGCCAGCCAGTCTCCTGGCTAAAGTCCAGCGTTTAGCTGGAATTTAGTCAGGAGATTGGCTATAAACAAACTCAGAAAGTAAATCTGTTGCAGAGACCTGCAGGATACAGAAGCTATAGACACCTAGTAAAATCAAAGAATTTCAGAGATTCTAAGAGTCACCTGTTCCTCTTAGCACTGCAGTAAATGTGCTCGAGTCGCTGAAATCACTGCTTCAGCCTTAATATCTGTGATTTTTTGATTGGCCTTTGATTATTCATTTTCTGTAATCAAATTTGTGTTTGAAAGTCAATACCTGACAGAAATCGGGAATGTACTGATCATATGCCCCACTGGAGGACCCAATATGATAATTGCTATATCGGGGAATACTTCAGGCATATCGGATTCTGAAAATTTCAAGTGGCAGATTCCACAGTCAGTGTGTTTAGGGAGTATGACATGGCATTTCTGAATGTGATACCAGTAAGCAGCAATTGGCGGCGAGGAATAATAATCAACCATCCTCAGGCAGAAATGTTGTTTCAGGAAGATAGGCAGGATACAGACCCAAGAAGTGGGATATATGATCAACTCATAATTCCCTTGCTGTGCTTTCCTTTTTGATAATTGGATTCTGGTCTGAGATAAACTGCCTCTTTTTTTTCTGTCATCCACTTTTACTTTCATTTTTTTCTGTCAGACCACACCTTGAGAAGGGAGGGAGAAATGAGGCAGCAGCTTTGATGGACATCTCCATGGTTACCACAGGAGTAGTTCCTATTGGTATAATGGAGATCATTCTTGTCTTTGGTTCATATTATAGGAACAATTTGAAAACACACACTCCCGCTGTCTGAGGCAAGGACTGCTAATAACACTTTCAGCATAGCAGGTCCTTACTAGTCATGCTTTGACTAGATTCCATTTCTCATCTGCTCATCCCTATAACCAAAACTAGATTGTGCAGCACTAAGTAGCAGTCAATGTTGAATTATTACATATTGTCATGTGTTGCTGACACCAGTGTTGATCCCATTGGATGTCACAAATATGAGTGCTGGAATTGTGAGGGAATGAGGTGTGACAACAATATAGACATTATCTGAGTTACTTGGAATCATAGCAGAAAAATTCTTGAATGAAAGACAGCATTTCTGTGAATGGTATTGTGGCCAGACTTAAGGACAGATAGAAAGTTCATGGAAGGTATTCGTCATAAAGCAATATATGTCAGAGGTATAAATGGTGGCAATACATCAGAACTACACATTCTCTCAGAATATCATACCTACATAAAACTTAGTTCGTAATTAGCTTTGAATATTATCACACTTCCTCAGAACAGGTGACAATGAAATTCACAAATCTTTACTATCTTTTGTATCACTGAAGGACTATTTTTAATTTTTTTATTTTTGTTTTTAGTTGTTGAAAAAAAACTTCCCACCTCTTCCCAGCCTCCCATTTCACTCCCACTCCTACTGTCCCTCTCCCACTCCCCCCACTCCTCTTCCCCTCACTCTCAAGTCTGAAGAGCATTCCAGATTCCCTGCCCTGAGGGAAGTCCAAGGTCCTCCCACTTCTATCCAGGACCAGGAAGGTGAGCATTCAAACAGGCTATGCTCCCACAAAGCCAGTTCATGTATTAGGATCGAAACCTAGTGCCATTGTCCTTGGCTTCTCATCAGCCTTCATTGTCTGGACGTTCAGAAAGTCTGGTTTCATCCCATGCATATTCAGTCCCAGTCCCGCTGGCCTTGATGAGCTCCCAATAGATCAGTTCCACTGTCCCAGTGGGTGGGTGCACCCCTTGTGGTCCTGACTTCCTTGCTCATGTTCTCCCTCCTTCTGCTCCTCATTTGGATCTTAAGAGTTCAGTCCAGTGTTCCAATTTGGGTCTCTGTCTCTATCTCGATCCATCGCCAGATGAAGGTTATTTATAAGTCAAGTTATTTTTATTTTTTTAATTTTATTTTTATTTTATATGAATTGGTGTTTACGTAGGTAATTGTGTTCTTTCTAATTATAGGATGTACACTTTTCAAAATATCTCACCAACTGTACTGTTTTATTTTTAGTTCCTTTCAAATATTTATGTAAGTTTATGTATCGCATATATTTATATGTGTTTCCATATATATATATATATATATATAATTTATTTATTAATGGGTACAATTGCTTTATATAGTTTAGAATATCACGTGTAAGTACAGTATTTATATTACTTCACAATTCTTCTTGCTACTTTCAGTAAAATATGTACATTGGAAAATGTCAAATAATACAGTAATTATGTAAAGTTATTTTACATTTTGTGCATACACAAATATATACACAACTATCAAAAATTGTATAAGGAATGTGGGGATTATATTTAACCATTTTAGCTTATCATTTTGAATTTTAAAACTATGAATATTATTGGACAGTAAAAGCTGATCTTTTCTGATTTCACATGAATTTTTTGTTCATGACTTTCCTGCTATGTGTGGGAATTTGAGAGTGTTTGAAGCTGTGTGGGCATTAAAATTTCTGATGTCATTGTGCTTACACAATTTTGGATTTTTAATTAATTTAGTTTAGTTTTTGTTGGAGTTCTTATTTCCTAAATTATTATTTTTCTTTTTAATATGTTCCTCTGAAGTGAGAGGCGATGTGTGCTTTGAGTTGGTTTTATTGCTATTGCTTAATTAAAAATAGGCCTTCAACCAATGTCTTTACAGTGTAAATCCAGGCTGAAAGGAATGATTGTGTGATTTAACAGATTCCAGGAGAAGCCAAATAGCTACTGCAAGAGGTAAATGCCTCAACTGACTCCTGCCAAAACTTTTCCAGGAGGTTATTGAACTAATGAACAGATTCATGAATATTAGTTAGTTTAGGATAAAATAGCTAGCTACAACAAATGTAAAGTAAGCAATTGGCCAAATAGTACTCAAAGAATAAAGTTTCTTAGTTATTATTTAAGTCAGGATGGTCATGGAATGAACTAGATGCATGTCAACTATAGCTATGTAAAACGTGAGAATGATGAAAAAGTAATGCTAGATAAAAAGGATAGATTTACGCATAGATTTTTTTCGTAGTAGCATTTTCTTTGGTGGGCTCTGTTTGCTAATAGCAACCAGAGGAAAAAAATTATTTTTTCAGAGAAAGCTTCCTGACTCAGTGGTAGCATAAAATCTTCAAGACTTGTTAAGAAAGCATCCTGGTTCATGTTCGTTTCAGGATCAACTATAACTCTTCCTGGTGGTCTGGCTGCAGAGCATTTACCTGGAGTTTGTGAGCAGAGTGCTACAACTTACTTAATGGCAACACATATCTGATGAGAAGCAAGCCTGGATCTGGATCTGAGAGAAAGGCTCTCAAAGGCAGTAATCATGCCTTCAACGTGTTTGATTGAATGGAACTTACAGACAATATGGCAGAGTTAATCCTAGCCTTGTCTGCTTAGCATTTAAAATGCTTCTGGTCAGAAAACAGTTATAGGTATAAAAAGAAAAAACTCATTGAAAATAAATAAGTATTTAAATAGACAGAGTATAGACAATCATAGATTAAATGAGTAAAGAAAAATAAGTCATATAAAGATGAAAAATAGACAGGGAGACTGGTTTACGTATATTATTGTGTATTATTTTTGACTGTGATCTAGCTAAGTACAGAAAGACATTTCATAGTATGTGGTGCTAATCTAAACCAAAATATGTGCTTTAAAGTCATCGTGACTTAAATATTTGGTTATAGGTAAGGATATTTGCTTTGGAAAAGAGGTTATACTTCCTTTGCAAAAAGAATGGAAACCTGTGGATTTTTCAAGATTAATGTGATTCAAGGGAAAAAGATACACTTAGAGGTCTAAATAAACTCCTCAAAATACTTAGCCCAATAAACATCAGAAAGAAGTTAGGAAACATGTATTACCAAAAAAATATTATTAATAAAATTTAGTTACATTTAAAACATGATACACCATAGAGATATGCATTGGTATATATTTTGGTTTATTAATATAAATTTAATAAATTTGTTATATATATATATATATATATATATATATATATATTTCTGCTCCTGATTAAGGTATTGTAATGTGCAGCTATTTTAAAATATAATGTATAATTTTGAAACAAAGGTTAATATAGAGTCATCTATAAGAGTGAAATTTGTTGTCAGGTTATTTAGCTTTTCTAGAGTTACAGAGATATATTTCAGATGGGTAGTTATTATTTAAGTTTCTTGAAATTTAACAAAATATGATATTTAAAACGTTTTTATTTTTTTTATTTTTTTCTGTCTTTTTTTAATTTATCTATTTATTAAAGATTTCTGTCTCTTCCCCACCGCCGCCCCCCTCCCCTCCCCCAACCAAATCCCCCTCCTTCGTCAGCCCAAATAGCAATCAGGGTTCCCTGCCCTGTGGGAAGTCCAAGGACCACCCTCCTCTATCCAGGTCTAGTAAGGTGAGCATCCAAATTGCCTAGGCTCCCATAAAGCCAATAGGTGCAGTAGGGTCAAAAAACCATTGTCATTGTTCTTGAGTTGTCAGTAGTCCTCCTCATCCACTATGTTTAGCGAGACGGGTTTTAACCCAGGCTTTTTCAGACCCCGGCCAGCTGGCCTTGCTGAGTTCCCGACAGAACATCCCCATTGTCTCAGTGTGTGGGTGCACCCCTCGTGGTCCTGAGTTCCTTGCTCGTGCTCTCTCCTTCTGCTCCTGATTTGGACCTTGAGATGTCAGTCCGGTGCTCCCTTGTGGGTCTCTGTCTCTGTCTCCTTTTATTGCCTGATGAAGGTTAATATTCAGGAGGATGCCTATATGTTTTTCTTTGCATTCTCCTTCTTATTATCTTCTCTAAGAACCCGAATTATAGGCTCAAAGTCCTTTATTTATGGCTAGAAACCAAATGTTTTTAAAATGTTTTTAAAACTTAGGACTTTTCATGACATTGAGACACATACTCATCTGCTCCTGGTAGGCCCAATTAATTTAAGAGGAAGATGGGCATCTAGCAGGCTCCTTATGGAGTTTGCTAGCCATTTGGACAAGAAACTGCTTTTGCCTGGACTGCTTAATGATATATTGTATTAACTAGACATGCTGGATCCACAGAGAAATGTCTGCTAAAGTTGCCTAGAGAAGGTGAGAGAAGTCTTTAACAGATCCTTCTTTATGAAATGGTCTGTAGGACATGGAAGAAAGTGACTTACAAACTGCCATTATAGGGGGAACTGTCTTTGAAATTTCTTGATAAAGACTGACAGAAACTATGGGCCAATAAGATGAATATAGGTGCCTGTAAAGTTACAGAATATCCTTGGATGACTGTCCAGGCAGTCAGATGACTCTTAATTCTAGAGTTTTGGAAATTGCATACAATGGAATTCCTGTTAACTTAGGTAATATCATCTCCTTTTAGAGACATTTATGGAGTTGAGGAATAAATAGTTAGAATTAATTATAGTTTTCCTTAGTTATGATAAAATATAAGATACATATGAATATAATAACTGTGATTCTTGCTAGATCACAGTTTTTTATATGAGATTTTATTATGTTAAAGTTAAATCTTTCTCTTTTATTTAGATAAAAAAGGAAGGTGCTTTGGAAGGTTATGTTATCTGTGAATATTTTATTATTGCAGGAGCAGTGAAGAAGGTATTTTAACTAAGCGAGCCATTTTAGGGTTGGAAAGAGTCTTGGCTTTAGAGGGGTTCCCAGTTGTCCAAGAGGATTTTCCCAGCTAGGTCTGTGGGCAGCAGAGGAGAGGGTACCCGAACTGGCCTTCTCCAATATCAACACTGATGAATATCTTGCATATCACCATAGAACCTTCAACTGCAGAGGGATGGAGATAGAGACTGAGACCCAAATTTGGGCACTGAAATGAGCTTCCAAAGCACAGATAAAGAGTGGAAGGAGGGTAACCTGTGATCTGCTTACTTTAATCCTGCTAGATGCCTTTTACTTGAGGAGCTCCAAGGACGGGCGACTTATGGCAGGATAATCCCCCAACCTAAGGCAGGGCCCTGGGAACCCTAGGAAGGGTAAGGGGAAAAAAAAAGGCCTGGTCCCCACTTGACCTAGTAGTCATCGGGCACCCCTCTGTTCCCAGGAGAGAGGGATTACTTCACCACTCGAGAGGAGGGTCTCTCCTTGTCTCAGTCCCTTCTCCTTTGCTCTGACACCATGGTTGACTCTGACTGGTGCTCTCCACTTGATAGCTGCCTGCCTTTGTATGGGAGGGGGGAGGGGATCTGCTGGGAGCTGTTTCCCCCTAGAGATCATTGCAGGAACCATCGCCCTGGGGAGACTATGGGGAACCCCACACCCATGGTTGTACTGGGATTGGTTCTGTTGCCCCACACCCAGTTGAAGCTGTTAATGGAGAAAAATAAAATAAATAAGTAAATAAATTAAAAAAAAAAGAGTGGAAGGAGGGATGTTGTATGAGCTGTGGGCTGTGTTCTGTCCGGCCTCCAGCCGCCTGGCTAGCTTATGCCCCGAAATAATTACATGGAAAATGTATTCATTTAAACACTGCTTGGCCCATTAGTTCTAGCCTCTTATTGGCTAACTCTTACATACTGATCTCACCCATTTCTGATGGAGATGGGTCATCTTTCCATCTGTTGTTTCATTGGTTAATTAATAAATAAAACTGCTTGGCTTTTAATAGGACAGAAAATTAGGTAGGCGGAGTAAACAGAACAGAATGCTGGGAAAAAGTAGCAGAGTCAGTCAGTTGCCATTATTTTCCCACCCAAAACAGCAGCAGGTTAAGATCTTCCATGTTAAGCCACCTCGTGGGCTATACAATTTATTAAAAATGGGTTAGATCAATATGTAAGAGCTAGCCAATAAGAGGCTGGAATTAATGGGCCAAGCAGTGTTTAAAAGAATACAATTGACGTGTAATTATTTCGGGGCTTAAGCCATGCTGGCAGCTGGGTGCCGGGGACGCAGCTCCTCCACTCCCTCAACACATTCCTGATATTTTGTGTAGCCCCACGATGTGTGGCTTACCAGGGAGATCTTAACCTGCATCTGTGTCTGGTGGGAGAATCATGGAGACTGCTTTACTCAGCTTCTTTCTCCCAGCATTCTGTTCTGTTTACTCTCCCTACCTAATTTTCTGTCCTATCAAAGGGTCAAGGGAGTCTCTTTATTTAACCAATGAAATTAACACAAAAGAGAAGACTCTCCCCATCAGAGGGAGAACATGAGCAAGGAAGTCAGGACTGTGAGGGGTACATCCACTCATGGAGACAGTGGGCCTGATCTAATGACCAGACCAGCTGGACTGGGTCTGAACGAGCATTTCTATCACCATGCAAAAACTCAAGTACAAGTGGATTAAAGACCTCAATATCAGTCTGAACACACTGAACCGGATAGAAGAGAAAGTGGGAAGTACTCTACAACACGTGGGCACAGGAGACCACTTCTTATGTATAACACACACCAGCTGTCTGCAGCAAGGAGAGCTAATTACACTTTCAGCATAGCAGGTTCTTACTAGTCATGCTCTGGCTATAGTCAAGAACTTTCCTGCTGTGATTCCAAGTGACCAAGGTTATGTCTATCTTTCTTTTCACACCTTATTCTCTAACACATCCAGCACCCATATTTGGGACATCCAATGGGACCATCTCTGGTGACACCAAAATATGCCTAAGGGCAGATATGTAATAATTCAACATTGACTTCTACTTAGTGCTCTTCATTCGGGTTTTGGTTATAACATCTGAGAAATGGAATATAGCCATATAGGATTTATTTAAGGAAGTTGTATGTCCATCAATTTCAAGCCATCTATTGTTACATTCACATTTCATGGCAAGCCACTCTGAAAATAATTGTAACTTTCCCTTTCAATTATATAAATAGAGTAAATAGCCCCTTTAATAAGGGTTCAGCTTTATTTGTCCTGCCATTAAGCTTACTAGAATTTTGAGCACTGGATAAACTACAAGAATAATGCATTTAGTGCCAGGTTTTGAAATTTCATTGGGGCAAAGGTTCTTTTATATTAATCAATAGCTGGTTAAGTGGAAGCATTAGCCATATTAATACGTATAAAGGTCATTTGCATGCCATAAAAATAAAAAATACAAATATGAACCAGATGCTTAAAAAATAGAAAAATAAATCTTCCCTTTATTAAATATATATTTAATATTTTATATATATCAGTTTTAAAAATGCTTAGGAGATTTAGAGGGAACGTCTAATATTTTACATCTAATTGTTTTTTAAATAAATATATGTTCATAAATTATTATTTAGAGAATATTTATGTATATTGATAGCATGTAAGAAACAAAAATATGAATGCTGCTTCATGCAAAGGAAAAGGTGCAAACACCGATTAAGCCTTACAACAAGCAAACACAAATGTTAACAATTTAAATATATTTAATTTTTTCTGAAATCAATTAAACTGAAATAATTTCTTCATCATTAAGACATTGTGAGCTAAAATATTCCAGATGGTTCTATGTGGGAGAGGGTTTAAAATCTACATTTCTTTCTACAATCCACCAACTTCCATCTATAGCACTCTAATCAACTTAAATATATTATGTATTCTAACTAAACTACATGAAAAAATAAAATTGCATTTTATTTGTATATAATTCATAATATTGTAATATGTAAACTATTTAATTATAATTTGACTGCATAAAAAAACACACGTATAATCAGAGAAAAGAATCACAAGCAAGATTCACTTGACAGCACAGATTCACAATCAAAAATTCCAGACAGAAATGGAGGCTTCCATGTATATAGGTAGATTCCAGGCAAAAGCAGCTGCCAGCTGGCTCAACCTGTCACATTTTGTCAGTTTCATTGTCTTTTAACTGGAGGGAAAAAGTCGGGTAAATACATTTTATCCTGTGTTCTCCTGTCATTTGCTCTGCTTCTTTTCCCAATACAAGCTAAGGAGGGAGACACAGATGACTCATCAGCTCCTGATGAGATCATCAAGTTAGATGCAGTCCTATGCTTTGCGGTCCTTGTTATGAGATCTCTCTCCTTATTGGTTCCTACATGGCATAAAAAGACCTGCACTGAGGGATTTTGCCAGTGGGGCTTTGACTAAAGCCCTGCTCAAAGCTGGACTTTAGTCAAAGCCTCACTGTAAAAAACACCAGAGAAGAGAATGTGTCTAAGAGCCCTGCAGGATACAGAAGCAATAGGAAAAGCAAGGAATTTGTGAGAAGTCACCTGATTCCGTTTGCAGTGCAGGAAATGTGCTCGAATCTGAAGCCACTGATTCAGCCGTAAAATCTGCCGTTCCTGGTTAGCTTTGAATTAAGTATTTTCTGAAATGTTGATTTTCTTAGCAAGTCTATTCATGACAACACTGGAATGTGCAGATCTTAGGAGCCATTGGAAGCCTCACTAAGATAATTGCTATGTTGGCAAACAGCCTCAGGGACCTGGGAATCTGAAAATTTCAAGTGTAATATTCCGTAATAAGTGTTTAGGGACTCTGACATGGCATTTCTGAATGTGATACCAGTAAGCAGCAATCGGCATCACAGTGTCACAATCAGCCGTCAGCAGGGAGGAATGGAAATTTCAGGTAGATAGACAGGATACAGACCCAAGATTCAGATACGTGATCACGTCCTACTTACCTCATAATGATTTCCCTTTTGATAATTGGATTCTGGTCCTAGGTAAACTAAATCATTTCCTGCCATCTACGTTCATTTTCATATTTTTCTGTCGCAGCAAACATTGAGATGGGAGGGAGAAATGCGTCAGCAGCTCTGCTGCAGATCTCCAAGGTTACCACAGGCTTTGTTCCTATTGGTGGAATTGAGTTCATTCTCGTCATTTTTCCGGGTACAATTTGAATGCACACAAGCCTTCAGAGGATTCAGAGGCAAGGGGAACTAATAATATTGTCAACATAGTGGGTCCTTCCTAGTCAGGCTCTGGCTCTATGCCAGCTCCCAACAGCAAAATTTTTTTTTTTTTTTGCTTTTTCTAGACAGGGTTTCTCTGTAAATTTTTATAACTGAAATCGAATGTACCTTGGCCCAGAAACGGCAGACTGCTCCTGACATCTATATGACAAAAAAAAAAAAAAAAAAAACAGGGTAATTAGCAGTCAGGTACCGGTATATTCCAGTATTACTGTTTGGAGTCACCTGTTATGGTCTTTGCATAATGTCCATCCCTGCTTCTGAAACCTCTCCTTCTCTTTAAAGTTGTGGGACCGCTAAACTGTCTTGAACACAGCAGCATCTGCAAAGAAATAATTCCTTTAATATTTTAGTATGACAGGGTCAAAGGGAGTCATGCACTTTCCTCTTTTCTCTGAGTTGCATTGTGAAAATTGGTATGACTTTGCAGGTTTTTTTTCATCAATGCAGAATCATTGATAATATTATTCAGTAATGTATGATAGCACTACCCTGCCTGTCACCAAAGCCTCTTAATTAGAAAAAGCTATAGAAGAGGAAACCTACTTCTTATCATCCTATTACTTTTAAGATTCTTACAGTCTCAAACTTGCTGTTTTGTTTAACATAGTCTTTGTGTATTTGCATATAAATTCTCTTGTACATGATACTCTCTCACTTTTCCCCCATCCCTAATTAGGAAATCAGACAGCATGAGCTTTTTGGAAATACAGTGTTTATTAATGATGGCAATGTGGTATTACATACTTCCCTTGAAAATAATGAACACAATATATATTTTTGTTATTGTTTGTCTTGTTTTATATGCTTTGAAAAAGTGCAGAACTAAGCTTGTACATTATCTCAGACCCTAAATGCCTATGTCTGCTAGTAATGATGAGACTGGAAATCATTGGTACTTAAGAATCAAGAGCCTCCATTTAAATCTCTTACAATATTTCTGCCATCTTTAAAATATACATGTATGAAACTTCCAAGTAGGTTTTAAAGACATGAAACACCATAACATAGGACCACACAGGCTCTTAGTTTCTATAGAAATAATTCCCTGCACACCATTTGTTAATTTTTTTTTTCGAGACAGGGTTTCTCTGTAGCTTTGGAGCCTGTCCTGGAGTTAGCTCTTGTAGACCAGGCTGGTCTCGAACTCACAGAGATCCGCCTGCCTCTGTCTCCCAAGTGCTGGGATTTAAGGCATGCTCCACCACCGCCCATCTTATGTTAATTTCTTAACTAGTGACAAAGGAAGTTCTCTGTTGTGGGTCAAATGATGCTCAGATATATGAGCATATCAATATATCATTAGAGTCTGGGAGAATAAAATGTTCTTTTTATAGAAAAAAAATTTCTGCCTCCTCCCAGCCTCCCATTTCCCTCCCCCTCCTCCCACTCCTCTCCCCATACCCCACTCCTCTCCCCCTCCCTTTCCAGTCCAAAGAGCAGTCAGGGTTCCTTGCCCTGTGGAAAGTCCAAGGTCCTCCCCGCTCCATCCAGGTCTAGGAAGGTGAGCATCCAAACTGGCTAGGTTCCCACAAAGCCAGAACATGAAGTAGAGTCTGTCTTCATTGTAGATTTAGATTTCTAGCCATTAAGGTTGTTTGAGTTATGTCTTTCATCTTAGAGTCTTAACAAAAATATTTATTTGATTTCTTGATTTCTTGGCCAATATGACAAATATATATCTGAAGACTTCTTCCTTTTTTCTCTTTTCAGGGATGTAGCTAATAAGAGTGAAGAATTTTGGTCATGTTAATTTTAGCATTAATCTTCAATTATAGCCCAAGTAGGTTAATCCTATTTAATTTACAAATACTAGCAGAAGTATTGATATTCTATGATGATGAACATATTAGAAACTTCCAAAACAGGTTCTTTCCAACGTATTGGCAGTTGTAAGCATATTTTTGAAATGGTCTGTGAATCTCTAGTTTTGACTTATAGTTATGACTTTGGACAAGAAACAAATGAAATAACTCACTACTTGAAACTCAGTGAGAAAATTTGATACCACTCTTAGTATAAGGAGTTCAGTTTTACAGTCTCTCTCCTAATATACTATGAAGTATCTCAATTACTTTCTGACATTTATATAAGTTTTGTATGTGTACATGTATGATATTGAGCATGCATAATTATATTTATGCATACATATTATGAATGTGTACACTTTCTTAACATAGTATAGAATTTCATACATGAGTACTGTATTTATGTTATTTCATGCTCATTCTTCCTCCTTTAAAATTATATCCATACAGAAAGTGTGAAAATAAATCCTACTACATAATAAAATTATTATATTTTATTGTGTATTACAAATGTATACATCAAGCCGGGCTATGGTGGCGCACGCCTTTAATCCCAGCACTCGGGAGGCAGAGGCAGGCGGATCTCTGTGAGTTCGAGACCAGCCTGGTCTACAGAGCTAGTTCCAGGACAGGGTCCAAAGCCACAGAGAAACCCTGTCTCAAATGTATTCCTACTGACTAAACACTCATGTGATTTTGTATAACCAATTTAGCATTGAACTTTTCTAACTTAAAAGCCTATCAATATAACTATATAGTAGAAAAATAATTCTTTCTCTCATAGCCTCCAATATTTGTCCGTGGCTTTTCTGATAATTGTGTTACTTTTAGAGAGTTTTCCACCTTTTTTGACATTTCAATAGGGGATGTTATTACGCTAATCATTTTTTCTTTCTTTTAATTAATTTTAATTGGCATTTAAGATTTCTAAAATTTTGTTCTTTAATACCTTAAATTTATCTGTTTTATATTTTTTCTTGAAGTTATAGCTAATGATTTTTGTGCATCTATAGATAATATATTTAGGGCAGAGTTAAAAATTATATTCCTTCAGAAATGTTGCAGATAAGGTTTCTGTTTGTGCTTTCACTATCCCGCTATCAACATAGAGTAGGCTCGATTGTTGCAATTGGCATGTTTTTCTTTCTGTCATTATATAGCTACAGTTCTAAAATAATCTAAGAGTAAAAATTTAGACATGTCTATGCATATGTAACCAGTAATACACTCTAAAGACAACTTTCACAAATTATGACATTAGAATTAGCAGAAGAAATCATGATTTTACCTTGATATTTTGTAGTCCTGTTAGTTGTGGGTTTGACCTTAACATATTAGTATGATTATAAGTAGAAATTATGGCTATATTAATGGTTTAAGAGACTGGTTCTCAGGTTCTATTAGTGTAAAATATTGATTAAATACCTTATTTGTAAGATAAACAGTAAAACTTAATTTTATTAATTCTTTGTAGAATGTATGGATGTCTCCTGAATGTTGCTCTTATTTGGCATATGTGTGAATTATATAAAAACAGCAAAGACACTGGAGTTATCCTATGGTTTTAGTTCAGGAGTCAGACAACAATTGTTGAATCTGTAAGAATGCAAAATATACAATCAGAGGAATGAAGGTAGTAGAGTAGTTAGTTACATATAAAAATATCAATGTCTATAAGCAGTTACAGATATCATTAGATCAATTTCAGTAGGAGTACAATGACATACATTGTTGTTATCAAATACCACCAGTTCCAGGCTCTGAGCAACAGTGACAGGAACTACTTATAGATGTTGGGAAAAGTTTGACACATGCTGTAAAGTGTTTGGGTTTAATGCATATGTTAAAAAAATTTAGATTTTGATCCCTTTTACACTGCCCTAACTTTTGGCAGGCAGCACACGTAACTTTATGTGGAGTAGGCACTTAGGAAGGAGGACATACCATAGGCCAGACTAAGAGGTGAATACTGGATTGGGAAAAAGCCCTTTCTTCTTGTCTGGAGATGGAGTTATTAGTGCCAAAATTATATCATTATATCTTTTGTTTGAGGAGCTCCTCACAGTCTTTTCATTAATGATAGACGCAAGGGCCCAATGACGGGAGTTAGTGTGGATCCTCGCCTGAATAGCACACCATACAGAGGTTGTAGAAACCGGCTCAACCTGGCATGGTACAGGTATGGGCACTCTCCATGGCCTAAGACAGGGTGCCCTGTGATCTGTTTACTTTAATCCTGCTAGATGCCTTTTATTTGAGGAGCTCCAAGGACGGTCGATTTATGGCGGGATAAAATCCCCCTACCTAAGACAGGGCCCTGGGAATCCTAGGACGGGTAGGGGGAAGTAAATGGCCTGGTCCTACTCACCTAAGATCATTAGTCCCTCTGTTCCCCGGGAGGTAATTGCTTAACGAGAGGAGGTCTCCCTTCTCGCCTTCTCTTTAGATCTTACACCATGGTTGACTCTGTCTGGTGCTCTCCACGTAATAACTACCTGCCTTTATATAAGAGAAAGGGGGATCTGTTGGGAGCCGTTTCCCCCTAAAAATCATTACAGGAACCATCACCCTGGGGAGCCTGCAGGGAACCCCACACCCGTAATTGTGATAAGAATAGTTCTATCACCCCACATCCAATTAAAGCTGTTAATGGAAACAAATAAATAAATTAAAAAAATATCAATGTCTACTCTAAATTGCATCCCTTAGGTTATTTTCTGCTTTTATGTTCAAAAAATTCAGACTCATAGAGGGCTCTGTCCATGAACTGGTAATTGGAAATATTAACAACTGGATCTATTTCTAATATATACGTGTGAAAAAAACTGGTATACAAACATGATCATGTTGTCCCAGGACATTAAGCATATATAGTAAATGCAGGAGCTTTGAGAATTACTTGCCTGTTTTCATACCACATGTGGCAAATTTCAAGGCTGTGACATATTATTATACATTAACTATATGTACACTTGTATTATTGAATTTAAATTTTGTAAGTTTGCATATGTAATTGTTTCATTACAAAATCCAGAGAATGTTTTACTGTATTATGAGGAACATTATGAATTCATAATATTATCAGAATATCTTATATTATTTACAGAAATGAGAAGGGGGAAAGATAGATTTCTCATGTATAATAGCTTTGAAGTGATTCCCATGTGCTAGAAGAATGCCCCATATCCAAACACACACACACACACACACACACACACACACACACACACACACTTCCTTCAAATCAGATGTCACTGAAAAGAGAGAACAGATAAATGACCTGAGAATGGGTACTGATATTGGTGATTACAGGGAAAGCATTGTGGAGAATTTTATCAAAATTTAAATGTTAATATAAAAATACCTTAAAATATTTCAAAAATATTAATTGAAACTATTAATCACAAATCAATTTCAAACAGATGTACACATATGTGAAACACTAATACAAGCATGCAGACAATTGTGAAATTTAGAAAATAATACGTATATAGTGTTTTTTACAAATGAAAACATCAAATTACAGCCTGATAAATTATGTTAGTCCTCTCATAGGCTAGCTGTTTAATAATCAAAAATATACCTTCTGTATCCCTAATTATTGTTATTGATAGCTGCATCAGCGTGGACACAAAATCCTGGACCAACTCGACAGGTTCCTGTATTATTTAAGGTAAGTCATCTGTCTGGTCTCCTGAAGGATGAAATTTATTCTAAGAACTACTTGGGCCAGATTACTCACAGCTGTGGACTGATTTTGTTTTGAAAACTCACTTTTCCTCATCAGGTAGACTCTTCCTGTCAGGCAAGCTTTGGCCATCTGTTTCCAATCCCTGGAGTATAACTTCTAAATCCATATACTCTAGCAGTGTGTGTAGACCTGGAGTATAACTTCTAAATCCATATACTCTAGCAGTGTGTGTAGAAGGAGAAAACTGCTCACAGTGAGCTTAGGTTGCTTTTATTAATTTGCCTTCTTTCAATGGTTTCAGGCCTTGTTGGCTGAGTAGATTTCCTTGATCATCCCATTGCTCTATTCTAGAAATACTTGAAATCCCTGAATATCTTCACACCGGCTCACTCCTTCTCTGGAAACTAGCTTGTACGAGAAATGCACAAAAAACGTTGGGTGATTGCCTTGCTCCAGGAGATCTCTGCACCATAGATGGATCTAAACCAGCCACTATGGAAGAAGTGTAATGCTTTTATGACAGAAGATTTTAAAAGACTTCCATTTCAGAAAATTGAAATTACTAAATCTCTGAGGCCTTTTAGCTCCTGTTCTAGCTTTCCATCCTCTTTGACTCTCAGAATTCCTAGTCAAAAGTTCATGACTTTAAAGATCCACAGTATGGTACTTCATAACTTCCTCTTCAGCTTACTAGGCTCAGACTGATTGTATCACAGTCACATAAATACTTCTTATACTATCAGCTCCTCTGTCTGCAAAGAGTCTTGTCTCACTTTTAATCATTTCAGGGAAGCTATCTCTTCAGTTCAGGGTAGAAAACCTAACTCTCCCTTATAAGCACCCACAAAAGAAGTAATTTGTGTTGTCAGAAGCAGACATTTTTCAATGTTGAGAAAATTGTAAGTTCTTAAAAATTTTTGAATACCATATTCTTTGGTCTTTGAAGTGTTGAAGATTATCTATCTAACTGAACTATATCTCTGCATATCTAGAAAACTTAAATGATGTTACTAAGATTTTGAGTATTATTGATGAATATCTGTTAATCTATATTTCTTAACTATACATGACATTAAATAATCTACAAAGACTATACCTTAACCAAGAGCAGAAATACATATACCAAAATTAACCTTAAATGTTTATCAGTAAACTATCTTCCAATTCAATGCAAAATGTTCAACTCTCTGTATGATATCCCACTTTAAATAAAGATCAACATATATAATTATTTGGAAATTTGCATGTAGTTTTTTCCAAAATGCTTACTATACTTGTTGGGAAACTTTTTATAGGGTTTCCAGACATCTTCTGGAAGGTCTTGCTCAATCAAATAACATTAGCCTGGTAACAATCCACAGGTTCTCATTTTCTGTGGAACAAAAGCATGACATCTTTTCAAAAGTAACATATCCACCATGTAGTGATGGTGCACACCTTTAATTCCAGCACTTGGGACTCGAGAGTCAGAGGCAGGTGAATCTCCATGAGTTTTAGTTCCGCCTTTCTACAGAGCTAGTTCCAGGACAATCTGCAAAGCAACAGAGAAACCATGTCTTGAAAAAACCAATAACCTAAAAGAATATCTTTAGATTCAAATTTTGATGCATTTAAAATATATGTTTTCATATACCATAGGAACCCATGAATCAAATGTCCATCTGCCATCCCTGTATAACATTCAGTTATTAAATTTTAATTTAATTATTTTCTTTTGCTATTTTCAACATGACTGCAGCCTCTACTCTGCCTCCTATTCTACCCCTACATTTGGACAGCCTCTTACTCTGTTCCTCCACTGTATTCTCACATTATGAGGCAAGATTCTCATGGGCACCAGCAAAGCTTGGCCTAAAAACTTGCCATAACACCAGGCATCTCTCCCTATATTTATGCCGAAAAATGCAAACCTGCATGAGGGACAGGTTTCAAAGTTTCAGCCAAAGCCACAGAGACACATCATTCTCTCACTGTCAGGTGTGCCACAAATAGATGAAGCATCACAATAGTCACAAATAAGCAGAGGAACTAGGTGGGTCTCAAGAAGGCACCATGGATGTTGTTATATCCTGCAGTAATTTCTGTAAGTCATTCAAAGTTTGTCATCTTTCTCTTTTAATTTTCAATTTCTGAGGCTTAATTGCTTTTGAATAAGCATATATTCCAAAATATTCAAAAGATGTCTGTCTTTGTACTTTCACTGGGTTAATTACTAACTCTAAATATACAGGATTCTGCTGAAGCTGACAATACAGTACAAACAAACTTACTTCATTTAAAGGGACAAGCAAGTCATCATCCTTAAAGGATTATATAAACTTGTGGAAATTGAATTGTAAGATTTTGTGTAGCCTGAGCCACATATTTCTGGCATAATAGAAAACATTTTTTCATACTCTGAGGTAAGATATTCTAATGATATTGTCTAATTAGCTTTTGAAATTAACTGATGAAACACTAACTGCATATCTTTGACAATTTCAGTGAGCCCATAGGATGGTATAAAAATCTTTTCAATAGAGAACAAGATAATAGGTATCTTTTGTTATGGAAGAAATAGAAGGCAGTGCTAGATGTATAGCTCCAATTAACTCTCATTAATAATTCTTAAATCTTGTATCAATCTCCAATTTCAAGATTTCTTTGTCAGCAGTAACCACTTTTACTGTTTTTTTTTCTGTAATCAGAAGTCATAGCTAATCACTGGATATACGAGTGTCCAATATCTGAGGATATTCAAATAAAATCATAAATAATACTCTTACTTCTAAATTTTCTCAAAGCAGACTTAAATAATAAAATAGCATAGTCGTAGGCTAGCTTAACTTCTCAAGCATCCAGTTTCTGTGACTCCAATTAATCTGTTTCGTTACTGCAACATCCTGAAATAATTCATCAGATCCCTGAATTAATTGACATAAGTCTTCCGTCTGCTCTCCAGAAGACAGAATTTTTTTCCAGGCCTTCTTGTCAATGAAGTAACTTTGGCACATACTGCTATTTCAAAATTTAATTGCTGATTTCTTCTTCTATAAAGTCAAAAACCAGTAAGCATATGAAAAGAAAAAGGAATTTGTTGGGTCAGATTTCTCAGATGTGTGACCCAACATCTTTCTTCATATTTGGTTTTCAACAACAGATAGTCTCTATCTGACAGCCAAGCTTTGTCCAATTGTTTCCATTTCCCATAGTGTAAGGCTTCTAAAATCCTGTACTCCAGCAGCATTTGCATGAAAGAAGCATTTGGGCCATGCTGAGCATGAGTTGCTTTTAATTCTTTGAGTTGTTTGAATGGGCTCCGGGAAACTAAGTTATTATTTGTCCTGTACAGATCTTTGCTCTATTGCTAATAACATTTGTATTTTCACTCCTCAGCAGGTACCTTTACTAAAACTGGCTTGCTTGAGAGATAAACAACACATCTGGTGTTTGCACTACTCCAGGTCTCTGCATCATTGCTTGATCTAAACCAGCCCTTGGGTAAAAAGACAGGTGCTTTTGTGATAAGAGGAGATTTACAGAGTTTCCAACTTCTGTGAAGGTAATATTGCTAAATTCCTCAAGCTTCTTAGATCCTGCTTAATTATTTCACCAGTTACTACTTCTCAGCATTGCTCACCAGAAGCAAAGGACTTGAAAACTCCCTATTCTCGTTCTTAGCAGTGTCTACACATAGCTATCTCTAGGCACAGGCTAATCATAATCAAACAGTACTATAAATGTTTCCTCATCTAACAGCTCTTGTGGTGGATAGGAGTGTCCTGTCTCACTTCTAACCATTGCAGGTAGAACTATGTTTTACCTATTATGTGCAAATACAAACTCTCCATTATGAGCCCCAACAAATGAAAAGAATACATTGTGCTAATTCCAGGTGATAATGGTCTTGGTATTTCACCTCATTTTTTTTTCTGTCCAAGGTACCATGCTTGGGAGATCAAAGGCTGAGCTTCTCTACAAATTCTAAAAATTTCGGTTTTTTAAAGTTATCCACCCAAGCTCCTCTAGCTTGTCAATTATTTCCAAGACAATTGCATAGTCACATAACTACTGATTTTCTGTCACAATACAAATTTATTTACAATTATAATCCCTCATTTTTCAACTTATGTTCACTTTTACTTTTTTTTCCTATGCACTTACTCTTTACTTAACACCTGGGGTATCCTCTACTTTTTGGTATTGATCAAGCAATACGTCCATAGTCCACTTTCTCTTCTGAGAAGCCATCACATATTGTCCTGACCTACCCATTTGCATACTTGTGGAAGGGATAAGGATTGGTATAAAAATTTACAAGGGGGCTGGAGAGATGGCTCAGTGGTTGGGAGCATTGCCTGCTCTTCCAAGGTCCTGGTTCAATTCCCGCAACCACATGGTGGCTCACAGCCATCTGTAAAGAGGTCTGGCGCCCTTCTGGCCTTCAGGCATACAGACAGAATATTGTATACATAATAAATAAATATAAATATTTAAAAAAAAAAAAAAATTTACAAGAAAACTATATAGATATTGTACGACACCCAATGAATACGGTTATATGTCTCAAGTTTCTTATTCAAAGTTCATATATATCTCAGTCCAAAGATGGGTTAGGAGGCAAGACTTCTTTGCCATGATACAAAGAACAAACAAAGTAATATTCTCTCAAAATCACCAAACAGGGAGCAACCACACCCTAAGTCAAAATATCACTATTCTTCTCACAATGTCCTGTAACAACACGTTAAGTCAAATCATCCTAGCTTATACCCTTCAAGAAGCAAGTGTAGATCTGAGGAATTGGTGAGTCCCGTGAAGCCAAAATTGATTTGTCATATCTCACAATAATGTCTGAAATTAGTTCAAAGTTTGTCATCTTTCTCTCTTGATTTCTGATTTCTTATGATTAATTTCTTCTGAATGCAGCATTTAACAAAAATGTTCAAAAGGCGGCTATCTGGGGAAATTACTAACCCTGAAGGGACAGTGTAAGCTGAAGTTGACAAGATATTTCAAACAAACTTCTTTCCTTTATAAGGACAAGCAAGTAATCATCCTTTAATATATGATATAAACTTGTTGAAATTGATCTCTAATAATTTATGTAGCCTGAGAAACAAATTGCTGGCAAAATGAAAACTTTTTTTCCAACTAAAAAAAAAAAAATTAAAAATTTTTTTTTTATTTTTTTTTTAAAATTAAAAAAAAAAAAAAAAAAAAAAAAAAATAATAAAAATTAAAAAAACAAAAAAAAAAAAAAAAAAAAAAAAAAAAAAAAAAAAAAAAAAAAAAAAATTTTATTTTTTTTTTTTTAAAAAAAAAAAAAAAAAAAAAAAAAAAAAAAAAAAATTTAAAAATTAAAAAAAAATAAAAAATAAATAAAATTAATAAAAAAAATTTTTATTTATAATATTTATAAATAATTTTTTTATAAAAAAAAAAAAAAAAAAAAAAAAAAATTTTTTTTTTAAGAGTGCAATATCTGAAAATATTCAAATGTAATCAGAAATATTGTAGGGAGAGCCCGCCTTTGGGGGCGGGACGGACTCGGGCAAATGTTTACGGATAAATTCGGGCGCGCAGACGCTGCTGCGCTTCCTGTTTCCTGTTTTGGTGCAGCGCTGGAACTCCGGTTGCATGAGTGTGCTATTTTCATTAAAGTTGTATAAACTTATACCCATCTGTCTGTATTAATCCTCCTTTATCATTTGGCGCTCCAACGTTGTGGCAGATTTGCCCTGCGCCCGCACCAGGACCCGGGCGGTCGCCTCAGCCCCCCCTGCAGGTCCTGGGTCGAAGGGCCTTCAGCCACATAGCTGCACGGGGAACTCGATCTAGTCAGCCTTTGCGAGCGAGATTGGTCTCCGGAGGAAAGCGTTGGTAAATATAAGCAGGTTCCCCGTCCCACACCCGCCGCCTCTGCTCGTCTCTTCCCGTGGACCGAGGAGTCCAGCACCGCGTGGTTCGCTAGAGAAGCTGCCAGTGCCAGCCAACCCCACACCCTCCCCCCAACCACGGGCTCCTGCAGCTACTGCTCTTGGGCTCTCATTGTTCCTCCGGGTGCGCTTGCCTGAGCAAACCACCACAGCGGCAGACTTGGTCTGATTCAAAATAACCTCTTCACACACATTATAAATCCTCAGGCGGAACGATAAATTTCGGTTTTGAGTTGTTTCAGAAGGGCTCTCCACGTGGACTCAAGTGGACTCTCCTGCCACATCTGGCAGAAACCAGTCATTGCAGGTAAAATTTTTTTTCCTTATAAAAAAAAGATGTCTGAGAACATTACCCTAGAGTATTTTAACGGTCTTTTTGAGTGTGCCATGTGGGAGATCTTACAAGAGGTGTCTAGCACCCCACATCTATGCATTCTTTTGGGATTAGTAATTTTCCTTGGCACTAAATGGTTTGACAGCAAGGATATGATACAGTCTTTAAGAGATGAATCCAGGATTCTTAAGGCAGAAGCTGCACGTCTGAAAGCTATTGAGGACGAATCCAGGATACTTAGGGCAGAGGTAGAAAAGCTGAAGACTATTGGAGACGAATCCAGGATTCTTTAGACAGAGGTAGAACGGCTGAAATCCATTAAACATGACCATGATATTCTCAAGAATCAGTTTGACGTTATACAGGAAGATAACAGATCCTTGTCTAACAAGACTCTGCTAACTGAGCAAAATTTAGAAAAGATTCAGGTTGATATTAAGGAAAAATTCGTTAATATGGAAGAGGAAAGAGCTGAGTTGGACCGTAAACTTCAATCCCTTTCTGTAGGAACTGAAACATTATTGGTTGATATTAAGGAAAAATTCGTTAATATGGAAGAGGAAAGAGCTGAGTTGGACCGTAAACTTCAATCCCTTTCTGTAGGAACTGAAACATTATTGGCTGATATTAAGGAGAATTTCTTAATATGGAAAAGGAAAGAGCTGAGTTGGACCGTAAACTTCAATCCCTTTCTGTAGGAACTGAAACATTATTGGCTGATATTAAGGAGAAATTCATTAATATGGAAGAAGGAACAGCTGAATTAAATCGTAAATTTCAGCAGTCACTTTCTGAAGGGATTGAAACATTAACTGAGAGAATCAGAACGGTTGAATGTGACAATCGAATCTTGTCTAAAGCTTATGATAGATTGATGGAAAGATTGTCAATACAAGAAGGCACGGTTTATGCCATGAAAATTATGTCCAAAGATGAGAACTTATCTCTACTGGACAAACTTCATACTTTCGAAACCTCAATGAAGGCTTTGGAACATAATTTTGGACAGGAGATACAGACATTGCAGAAGGCAATGGTGAATAGAATTGAAAAGATTGAGGAATTTCTGAATTCTGATGAAGAAGAACACACGGTAGAAAGGCAAATTTTAACTACACCTGTGGGTAAATCCCTCCGGGACAATTTCCACAAAGCTCTACCTACAGCTTTATCTGCCTTTCCAGTAATAACAACAGAGAAGGTGATTGGTTCCAAAAACCCTAGGGTCATCAAGGAAGATACATGGGAGCCTGTTCGTATGAATGATCTCAAAGAAATTAAACAGGCTGTCATGTCTTTTGGGATGCATGCCTCTTTTGTTAAAGAGATACTAAAATCTTGGGCCACGTTAAACAGAGCCACCCCTTCGGATTGGCTACAACTGACTGCTGCAGTCCTTGAGAGTGGGCCGGAATTAAGATGGAAATGCTTATTCAGGGAAGAGGCTAGACGTTTAGAACAGCAAGAAAAGACAAAGGGAAATGACGTTTCCATAGATAAAATTCTAGGTGAAGGACTCTTTTCTGACCCTCAAGAACAAGCTAATTTGGATGAAGACACACTCTTCTTGTGCACTACAGCAGCCTTAAGGGCTTGGGACAGGGTACAAGACCCAGGACAGAAAACGGAATCATTTATCACCATTAAACAAGGTCAGAGAGAACCCTTTAGTGATTTTTTACAAAGACTTACTAAGGCTGTGCAAATAGGGATACCTGACCCAGACACAAGGCGCATAATGATTGAGACCTTGGCTTATGAAAATGCAAATGTACCATGCAAAAGGATTGTGGCGCCTTTAAAGCGCAGATCAGTGCCCTTGGAAGAATGGGTCTTACATACACTGGATGTTGATACATTTGATTATGGCACTGAAGCATGGGTAGAAGAAGCAATTTCCAATGGTAAAAGAAGATACCAGAATACCAAATGTTTTAATTGTGGCAAAATGGGTCATATGAAGAGGAATTGTAAACAACGGACATTCAGAAATAATAATAATGCATTCTCTAGAAATAATAGAAATAGGAGGACTCAGCCTTCAGGTTTATGTAGAAGATGTGGAAAGGGCAGACACTGGACAAATGAATGCAGATCTACAAGGGATAGACAAGGCAACCTAATACAGACGGGAAACGGGAGAGGGGGGCCTCACAGGCCCCCATGGCACACATGGTTCAGTCATTTCCAGTTTCAGCGGAGAATGTGCCTCGTCAGGACAATTAGGAAACCCCATGCCTACGGTTACAAACAATAATGATCAGAAAGATGAGTTACGTGTGTTTTGGCAAACTTCTATAAATGATCAAAGACCTAAGCTGAGAGTATGTGTAAATGGCATTTTTATTACTGGCCTGCTGGACACAGGTGCTGATGTAAGTATCATTACCCCAGAATCTTGGCATCCGTATTGGCCCCTTCAGAATGTAAATGTTCAGCTCCTGGGAATTGGAACTCTATCTCGAGTAAGACAGAGCACGAGATGGGTTGAATGTATAGGCCCTGAAGGACAAATAGGAAAACTAAGGCCATATGTAGCCAATATTGCAATGAATTTATGGGGTCGTGACCTATTACAACAATGGAATACCCAAGTTAACATTCCTGCTACTTCTAGAGCCTATACTTCTGAAAATAATATTAAAAGATATTACAAACGGAGAAAACCGGCCATTCGGGCCATACAAGAACAAGCAATCGAAGCCCCTTCAGAGATACCAACAGCCTTGCCTCTAAAATGGTTGACTGAGAAACCAATATGGACAAAGCAATGGCCTCTAACTGAGGAAAAGTTACAGGCTTTAGAACAGCTGGTACAAGAGCAATTAGATGCTGGACATATAGAAGAATCTACCAGCCCTTGGAATTCTCCTGTATTTGTGGTTAAGAAAAAATCAGGTAAATGGAGAATGGTGACAGATCTCAGAGCTATCAACAAGGTTATTCAACCTATGGGCCCTCTGCAATCTGGACTCCCTTTGCCCTCTTTATTACCAAAAGGATGGCCTCTTATAGTTATTGATTTAAAGGATTGTTTTTTCACAATACCTTTACAAAAGGAAGATAGAGAAAAATTTGCCTTCACCGTGCCTACTTACAACAATTCTCAACCTTCCAAGAGGTACCACTGGGCCGTCCTCCCCCAGGGTATGTTAAATAGCCCCTCCTTGTGCCAATATTTTGTGAACCAACCATTGCAAATAATACGCAAGAAATTTCCTAAATCTATAATATATCACTACATGGACGACATATTGTTATCTGATCCAAACATGGATACCTTGAACAGACTGTTTGAAGAAATAAAGATACTTTTACCTAAATGGGGATTGCAAATTGCTCCTGAAAAAATACAGAAGGGAGATTCCATTAATTACTTAGGTTATAAAATAGGTTTGCAAAAAATTAAGACACAAAAGGCACAAATTAGGAGAGATCGTCTACGGACTCTTAATGACTTTCAAAGACTGTTAGGAGACATTTCCAGTCTACGACCAGCTATTGGGATAACACCTGATCTAATAATTCATTTGAACAAAACCTTGGAAGGTGATAAAGATTTAAACAGTCCCAGAGAATTAACGGTTGAAGCAGAAAAGGAACTGACAATGATTGAGAAAAAATTACAACAGGCACATGTGGACAGGGTGAATCCAGAGCTCGATTGTATTCTCGTCATATTACCATCAAAAATTTCTCCTACAGGAATTTTAATGCAGAGAGATGATATTATCTTGGAATGGATCTTTTTACCACATAAACCAAGTAAGAAACTCAAAACTTATGTGGAAAAAGTCTCTGAGTTAATTATAAAAGGCAAGCTGAGACTTCGTCAACTAGCAGGCATAGACCCAGCAGAAATTATAGTGCCTTTCACTGCTGATGAACTAAAGAAATTATGGGAAGATAATGAACCATGGCAAAGAGCTTGTGCTAATTTTTTGGGAGACATTAATAACAACTATCCTAAGAGCAAGAGGCTTAACTTCATAAAGAGAACTTCTTGGATCCTTCCTCGAATCGTCCGTGATGCTCCAATAACTGGAGCCCGTACATTCTATACTGATGCCAATAAAACAGGGAAGGCATGTTACAAGTCAGAAGACTTGGGTAAGGTGGAACAAAGTCCTTATGATTCTGTCCAGAAGGCAGAATTATATGCCATTCTTATGGTGCTAAGGGATTTTAAAGACCCTATTAATATAGTTACTGATTCACAATATGCAGAAAGAGTTATTTTACATATTGAAACTGCTGAATTTATACCCGATGATACAGAACTAACCTCATTGTTTATCCAGGTTCAAGATTTGATCAGGAACAGGCTCTGCCCTATGTACATAACACACATCCGATCCCATACGGGTCTGCCAGGTCCTCTAGCACAAGGTAATGCAGATATTGATCAATTATTGATTGGTAGTGTGCTACAAGCCTCTGAATTTCATAAAAAAACATCATGTTAATAGCAAAGGTTTGAAGAAAGAGTTTTCTATTACATGGCAACAAGCTAAGGAGATTGTAAAGAAATGCCCTACTTGCTCTTTCTATAACCAAATGCCACTGCCAGCAGGGCCTAATCCTAAGGGCACCCATAGGAATGAAATCTGGCAGATGGATGTGTTCCATTTTTCAGAGTTTGGCAAATTGAAGTATGTTCACCACACCATTGACACTTATTCAGGTTTTCAGTGGGCAACTGCTTTAAGTTCAGAAAAAGCTGATTCAGTAATCACTCATTTATTAGAAGTCATGGCTATCATGGGTATACCTACACAGATAAAGACAGATAATGGTCCTGCTTATGTCTCTAGGAAAATGAAACGGTTTTTTGACTATTACAATATCAAGCATGTTACAGGTATACCCTACAATCCTACAGGTCAAGCAGTTATAGAAAGATCAAATAGAACTATAAAGGATATGTTGAACAAACAGAAAGGGGTGGAAAACACCCCCAGAAATAGGTTACATAATGCTTTGTTAACCTTGAATTTTCTTAACGCTAATGAGAAGGGAACAACAGCTGCAGAAAGACATTGGATAATGGAAAAGTCTACTGAACTGAATCAACCAGTTTATTTCAAGGATGTGCTGACCTCACAATGGAAGCCAGGAGATGTGCTGCGTTGGGGAAGGGGTTTTGCTCTTATCTCCACAGGTGAAGAAAAATTGTGGATACCATCAAAATTAATAAAGGTTCGGTATGAAGAGGAAAAGCCATTTGAAAAAGATAAATAACAATTCATTCACAAGGATGGCGAACATGCTGATGGTAAGTAAAGTAAATAGGTTGGGGGCAGGGTTCTTTTCTTATCTCCACAGGTAAATACTGATCTTCAAAGAATTTAAGGGACCCTGAATATTTAATTGTTGATGGATGGAAAATAGTTACAACCCACTGAGGATCAGTAAGTATTGATTTTTTATACATATATCTATATGTTTTATTGAACACTTCTTTATAAATATATAGAGCTGGCTTTGGATTTGGACTATGGCTCAGTCCCTTTTCAATCTCAAGCCTGTTAATAAGAGGCATCTCAGAGTTTCTGTCTCAGATCAGGAGCCATGAAACAGGACAGAATAAGAATAATTTTATACTTGATAAACTTTCTTTGCTTTTCCTCATATCTGTGTCTTTCTTTGTATGTCAGCATGTGTCCTTGTTGTTAATGTTTAAATTTCCCATAACAAACAACAAATTTTCCTACAGTAATCTTTGAAGTTTCCAGGATGAAGATGGGGCCCCACAACATCAACTCAACCTGGTTTTTATGACGCCATGATTATTTTTTTTTCAAGCGCTAATATTAGACTTGTTTTTTGGTACCAACTGCACAAGTCAATTTCAAATGGTGCACATTTTTGACAACACTCTGGCCAGACATTCTCAAAACGCACAGAGACTAATTACAATTTTCTTAGGTCAAAGGTTAATTAGGGAATTTTACCATCATTTGCTTTCACAGGAGCCCCTAAGAAGAACGTCGCCCCCATGTCAGCTTGAAGCAATCTTAGAGAACGACGTCCCCTCTCCCAACAGAGTTTGCCCTCGGGGTTAGGGACATCTTTTAATGGTTGGTTTGGGGTTGAGGGGATGGGGAGATGTTTTATGAAATTAGGAGTATGTTCAAAAAAAAGGGGGGGAGGATTAACTGGTTTGATGGGATGATTGGTATTTGTGAGTTACTGTTTTTAGAAAATTGTATTGGTACTGTTTCCTGTATATTGATATATTGAATATTGAATGTGAGTGTTCCTACCTCTATTTTTGTATAAGAGTATGCTTATATTGTATTGATACATCTACCATATTACAATGTACATTTCTACCTCTGATACTATTTATGTAATATCATTGTTTACATTTGATATGTAATGACATTGTTTACAAATGAAGATCATTGTCTTCATATATTGCACAGTTGTTTATTCTTTTAGTCTTCAAGTTAGATAGGTATTGAGAATTATATGTTTGTCATGTTTATTTTTAGATTAATCAGGTCTTCTAGTTACCTAGAGATTATATTTAGTATAGATAGTATAATCTTCAGCCTCTTTAAAGAGCTGTAGAAAAATGGCCTTTAATCTAACCTAGAATTCTGTGCCTACGAGACACAATTACTCCTGGCAAGGCCACTCTACTCCCGAGAGAACGTTGAGCACCAAAGACACTCCACTAGGAGCTTGTCTTCTTGGCAGAACTGGCCTTTGGGTTAAGAAAAGCCCAATCCTCAACTACTGACAAAGATATGAAACAGGATTGTCTTATCTTGCCAAGACAGGGTAGGATAATTCTAAGAAAGTTCCTTGCATTTGATAATGGCATGTCAGTTATGTTAGGCCTTAGCCAAAGTTGGTTGACTCAACATTGCGAACTAGAATTTGGGTGATTGCCCAGGTAGTCAGTTGTCTCTGTCATTTTTGGCACATTTTGGAAATTTCTCATTTGTTAAGTAACATTTATTCCCTTCTCAGATCTTTGACGGAGTTGAAGATTATATAATTGTAATTACTCTCTACATCATTTAGACTCTTTGAGATAGAGTGTCTGGTAAAAATTTTGTTCTCAATATTGTTTGTTATATTTATTATTTGTTATAATTGTTTATAGTTGTAGATGGTTTAGTTCTGTCTTATTTAGACAAAAGGGGGAGATGTAGGGAGAGCCCGCCTTTGGGGGCGGGACGGACTCGGGCAAATGTTTACTGATAAATTCGGGCGCGTAGACGCTGCTGCACTTCCTGTTTCCTGTTTCGGTGCAGCGCTGGAACTCCGGTTGCGTGAGTGTGCTATTTTCATTAAAGTTGTATAAACTTATACCCATCTGTCTGTATTAATCCTCCATTATCAAAATGTTACCTTTTATTCTAAGTGGTCTCAAAGCAAACTTAATAACAGCAATAGTATTGTCATATGCTTGCTCTTCATCTCTCAAATGTCCAGCTTCTGTATCTCCCGTTAATATGTTTGTTAGCACATCATCATAAAACAATTCATCAGGTCCCTAATTAAATTTATATTTAATTAGTCTTCAGTCTACTATTTAGGAGACAGAAGTTTATTCCAGGTATTCCTTTTTTCCCCAATAATGTTCGCTCTAGATAACTCTTTTATTAAATTTATTTTTTAAAAAAATTACCACCTTTTCCCCTTCTCCCAATTCCCTCCCCCTCCCTCATCTGCTCAATATCCCTCTCCAGTCCAAAGAGCAATCCAGGTTCCCTTCCCTGTGGGAAGTCCAAGAACCTCTACCCTCCATTCAAGTCTAGGAAGGTGTGCATCCAAACAGACAAGGCTCCCACAAAGCCAGTACATACAGTAGGATCAAAACCCAGTGCCATTGTCCTTGGCTTCTCAGTCAGCCCTCCTTGTCTGCCACTTTCAGAGAGTCCCATTTGATCACATGTTTCATGTGTCCCAGACCAGCTGGTCTTGGTGAGCTCCCATTAGATCAGCCCCACCATCTCAGTGGGTGGGTGCACCCCTCGTGGTCCTGACTTTCTTGCTCATGTTCTCCCTACTTCTGCTCCTTATTTGGACCATGGGAGCTCAGTCCAGGGCTCCAATGTGGGTCTCTGTCTCTAGCTTCATCATTTGCCAGATGAAGGGTCTATGGTGATATGCAAGATATTCATCAGTATGGCTATAGGATAGGGCCATTTCAGGCTCCCTCCCCTCCGATGCCCAAGGATCTTGCTGGGGACATCTGTATGGACACCTGGGAACCCCTCTAGAGTCAAGTCTCTTGCCAACCCTAAAATGGCTCCCTTACTTAAGATAGATATGTCCCTGCTCCCATATCCACCCTTCTTCCGTCCCAACAGTCCCATTTCCCCAAGCTCTCCCCATCCTCCCCTTCTCACTTTTCTCTCCCCATGTCCCCTTAACCCTAAGCCTCCCCACCCCCAAGGTTCCAATTTTTGTATTCCAGGCATTCTTTCCAGTTTAATTAACTTGGGCATATGCTGCTATTTCAAAATTTAGTTGCTGATTTCTTTTTCTACGAAGTCCCTCACCATTAAGCATATTAAAGAGACGGGAATTTATTGGATCAGATATCTCTCATCTGTGGCCCAATAATTTTTCTGCATGTTTGTTTTTCTGCAACATATGGTCTCTATATGAAGGCAAACTATGTCCTGGTTGCTTTTAATTCTTTGAGTTGTTCAAATGGGCTCAGGGTATCTAAGTTTTTATTGTTCCTGCACATATCTTTGCTCTATTGCTAATAACAGTTATGCTATCTCTCCTCAGCTGGTACTGTCTCTGAAACTTGCTTGCTGAAGAGACATACAACTAAGTCTGTGTGTTTGCAGTACTCCAGGAGGTCTCTACACCATTGATTGCTCTAAACCAGCCCTTGTGTAGGAAGAGGAGTGCTTTTCTGATAAGCGGAGATATACAAACTTTCCTAATTCTTTGAAAGTGATATTGCTATATCTCTTAAAATTTTTAGCTCCTGCTTAATTTTTCACCATTTTCTACATCTCAGCATTCTTCACTAGAAGCAAAGGACTTCAGTGCTCCTTATTCTTTTACTTAGTGCCTTCTTCCTATAACTCTCAAGGCACAGGATGATCATAACCACACAGTACTATTAATGTTTCCTCATCTAACAGCTCCTGTGGTAGATAGGAGTGTCCTGTCTCACTTCTGACCATTGCAGGGGGAACTACTTTTTACTTATCATGGTGCAAATGCAAACTCTACCTTATAAGTACCCACAAATTAATAGAATACTTTGTGCTGATTCCAGGTTATAATGGTCTTAAATTTTCAACTCATTTTTGTGTTTCCAAGATACCGTCCTTGGAAAAATCAAAGGCAGAGCTGCTCTACAAATTCTAAAATTTCTCTTCTTCAAATTGTTACACATGAGCTGCTCTAGTTTTTAAAATATCTATCTAAATGTACCTTGGGAGCTCAATCCTGTGCTCTGATGTAAGCCTCGGTCTCTATTTCTATCTATTGACTATAGAAGTTTCTATGGTGATATTCAAGATAATATTCAGTCTGATTATGGGACAAGGCCAGTTTAGATACCCTCTCCTCCACTGCCCAGGGTCCAAGCTGACCATCCCCAGGAAGACCTCAGAACCTCTCTAAAGCGTCAAGTCTCTTGCCAACCCCATATTGGCTCCCTTAATTAAGATATCTTCTTTCCTTCTCCCATATCCATTTTTCTTTCATCTCAAACATCCCACTTTTTCAAGCTTTCCACAGCCCTCCTCCTCTCTTTCACATTTTCCCCGAACCCCCATGCTCCCAACTTTTGTCTGATGATGTCTCCTTCCAGTTTCCTGGAGGATCGGTATGTTTTTTCTTTGTGTTCACATTATTAGCTTCTCCAGGATTGTGAAATATAGGTTCAATGTCCTTTGTTTATCTCTAGAATCTACCAATGAGTAAGTACATACTATATTAATATTTTGGGGTCTTGGTATTCTCCCTCAGGATAGTGTTTTCTATTTCCAAACTTTTGTATGCAAATTTTAAGATGTCATTGTTTTTTTTACCTTGGAGTACTACTCTAATGTGTTCATGTGCCACATTTTCTTTATATTCTTCCATTGAGGGGCATCTAGGTTGTTTCCAGGTTTTAGCTATTACAAATAATCCTGCTATAATCATTGTAATCCAAATGCTTTTGTAGTATGATTGGGCATCTCTTGGGTATATTCCCAAGAATGGTATTTCTGGAACTGAGGTAGGTTGATTCCCAATTTTCTGAGAAACCTCTACACTGATTTCTAAAGTGGTTGTACAAGCTTGCATCCCCACAAGCAATGGATGAGTGTTTCTTTTAATTCAAATCCTCTCTTCCATATGTTAACAATGTTTTTTTTTTTATTTTAGCCATTCTGACAGGTGGAAGATTGTATCTCAAATTGTTTTTATTTGCATTTCCCTGATCAATAAAGAAATTGAAAAAGAACTTAAGGATTTTTGGCCATTTGAAATTCTTCTGTTGGGAATTCTCCATTCATTTCAGTACCCCATTTTTTAATTGAGGTATTTAGAATTTTAATGTCCAGTTTCCTATGTTATTCATATATTTTGGAGATCAGACCTGTGTCTGATGTAGGGTTGGTGAAGATCTTCTCCCATTCAGTAGGTTGCCTTTTTGTCTTAATGACTGTACTCTTTGCTTTGCAAAAGATTCTCAGTTTGTATAATTTTGGCTCATTTGTTAAAAATGTGGTGTTCATAGTTTTGTGAGTTAATATCCGGGTTTGATTCTATTCCATTAGTTACTGTCTCTGTTTTTATTTAAATACCAACCTGTTTTCATTACTGTAGCTCTGTGATAGAGTTTGATGTCAGGGGTGGTAATGCCAATGGAAGTACATTTATTGTATAGCATTGTTTTGACTATGGGTGTTTGGTTTTCCATATAAGCTTTATTATTGGTCTGTCACGGTCTGTGAAGAATTTTGTTGGGATTTTGATAGGGATTGCATTGAATCTATAGATTTCCTTTGGTAGAATAGCCATTTTTACTATTTTGATTCCATGAATCCATGAGCATGGGAGATCCTTCCATTTCCTGGTATCCTCTTCAGTTTATTTCTTCAAAGCTTTAAAGTCCTTGTCAAATAGATCTTTCACATCCATGTTAGTGTTACCCCAAATCCTTTATGCTATTTGTTGGCTATAGTGAAAGGTGATGTTTCTCTGTTTTCCCTCACTTCTTCTTTATCCTTTGTGTATAGGAAGGTCACTGATTTTTTTAATTGATCTTATATCATGCCACATCACTGAAGGTATTTCTCTGATAAATTTTTTGGGGTCACTTATGTACACTATCATATCATCTACAAATAACAAAAGTTTGAATTCTCTTTTCCAATTTGAATCTCCCTGATCCCATTATGTTTTCTTATTGCTATACTAGAATACCAAGCACTATATTGAAGAGATGTGGAGAGAGAGTACACTTTTGACTTTTTCCTGATTTTAGTGGAATCTTTGAGTTTCTCTCCATTTAATTTAATGTGAGCTGTTGCTGTAGTCAAAACCTCGAAGGGTTTGTCCACCCACTGAGACAGTGTGCCTGATCTATTGGGGGCTCATAAATTCCAGCTGGACAGGGACTGAATGAGCATGGGATCAAACTGGACCCTCTGAATATGGCTGACAATTGGGGCAGACTG
Organism: Microtus agrestis; assembly: GCA_902806775.1. NCBI lineage: Eukaryota > Metazoa > Chordata > Mammalia > Rodentia > Cricetidae > Microtus > Microtus agrestis. The sequence continues at coordinate 138,449 of CADCXT010002724.1, forward strand.
AGAAGCCAATGATAATAGCACTGAGATTTGTCTCTAATGCATGTACTGGCTTTCTGTAATCCTAGTCCTTTTGGATGCACAGCTTCCTAAACCTGGAAGGAGGGGAGAGGCCTGGACTTCCCACAGGATAGGGACCCCTGCCCTCTCTTAGTATTGGAAGGGGAAGGGGAAAGGGAAGGGTATCAAGAGGGAAGTAGGAGGCGGGCAGAAGCAGAAATTTTGAATGCTTTTATTTATACAGTAATAAAAATAATCAATAATAAAAGGTTAAGACATCTCCAAACAATTGCACAGTAACTTAACTACTAATTTTCTGCCCCATTACAACTTTATTTACAACTATATTCCCATGTTATTCAACCTATGTCCACTCTTAATTTTTTTCCAAGCACATATTCTTTACTTAACAGCTGTGGTATTCTCATCTTGCAGTATCCATAATGCTATATCACTGTACGCAAGCTCCACTTCTGAGGAGCCATCACTCAGGGTAATTACTGAACTTTTCTCAGTTGGGATTAAGATCAAGATAGGAATTAACAAGAGAAAATTTATAGATTTTGTAGTGACGGCAGTATTGATGGCGGTATGAATTAATTCAGACAAATGGTTATAAGTTTATACAACTTTAATGAAAGGACCAGACTCACAGACACCAGTGTTACTGCGGAGCACAGAAGACAGGAAGGGACCGCAGCTTCTGCGTGCCCGAATTTATCCATAAACATTCGCCCCTGCCAAGCCCGCCCCCAAAGTGGGGGGGTTTGCCCCTACATTGTAGGGCATCCAGTGAATATTGTGATCTGTCTCAAGTTTATTATTCATAGTTCTTATGTACCTTAATATAAAATTGGGTGTGAGGCAAGACTTCCTTGCCATGATATAAAGAACAACAAAGTAATTTCATCCACAAATCTCCAAACAGAGAGTAACCACACATTAGCCAAAATACTCTTTTTCCTTGGCACAATGTTCTGTAGCAAAACCTTAAGTCAAAGCATCCTAGCTCCTACTCTTGAAGGTGCAAGAGTAAGTCTGAACTCTCTGACCTTTGGGCACATTGATAAGAATTAACATAAGCACATGTGAACTCATGAATTCCAAGTAATAGAACAAACTACTTAATTCTTGTGCCATATCAAAAATTCAGAAATCCCAGCATGCATAATGGCAGAATTAATGATGCCTGATCCTTATTGGAGTGAGATCACAGAGAAAGAACATTAGATGTTTTTTCAAGGACGTTTACCAAGATTGGCTACTAATGTTCCAGTAGGAAATTCATACTGAACGACGTACAAGTTGCTTAAATGAACTGAGTTGTCATTAAAGAGAGAAAAGAATACAATCTTTAGACATAGTAGTGATATTGGAAACTGGGCTGTTGTTTTAAAATTGTGATGAGATAGATTTTTTCCTATTAATATTTGTATATTAATAGAAGAGATGCAGTTTTCAATGGTCTGAAGAGATACCAAAATGCCAACCAAGTAGGAATTATATGAACAAGGGAGGTTGAATATCTTCAGAAACTTACATAGAACAGAACCAAGTTCATGTGAAATTATGAACTCTATACCAACTGCTATAAAGTCTATTTTCCACTGATTTAGGCTATCTGCTTGTGGGAGATAGATGTGTAGCTTGGTAAATTTAAGGGGATGGGAGGGAGACCAGGACTCATTTTTGGTACAAGATCTAATTTTAGAGACAATTCCATAAGTTTGGATGTCTTACACTTCTTGATAAGGGAGGTCTTGAACTGCCTCAGTTTAATATGTCAAATTATGTTGCCACCCCGTGGGTGGCCTATCCTCTGGGGGGAATTGATGAGGCTGGACTGTGGGGAGACAAGTATGGGAAAGGAGAATCTGTGGGAGAAATTTATTTAGAATGTAAAATGAATGAAGAGAAAGTAAAAAGAAAGCAATTACTTAAATCTCCTTTTATGAGTGATTCCTTAATATTATCTTATTTAAATAAAGAACAAACATTTAAAAAAAGACCAGCAGAGACACTCACACGTGCATATCTTTAAACACCCAGCCGTCTGTCTAGAGTCTTTTTTGCCCTGAACTTTCTTTACTGAACATCTGCATTGTTCTTTGATTAGATGAGACAAATGTTAAACTACAATATTAGTTGCAATTTAACACTGCTCAGAGCAAAGCACATCTTGTTGCATGGCATTTGGAGCTGGCTCCTCACCTTTAGGTCCCTTTGAGATGATCTTCATGGCTGAGGTCTCAGGGAGCCATGGTTTTCACTGCACCTCTGGGACATTATTGTGTCTATCCATACACTGAGTAGCGTACAGCTCATTGTTAATAAATATTATAAAGAATTTGGATGAAGAAACACTTAATAGAGTTATGTTCCTGGTAGTCACCAGCACCCAGCTCATAAAACATCTCTTAAAGATGCCATTCCACTCTTTTTTTTTTTTTTTTTTTTTTTTTGGTTTTTCGAGACAGGGTTTCTCTGTGGCTTTGGAGCCTGTCCTGGAACTAGCTCTGTAGACCAGGCTGGTCTCGAACTCACAGAGATCCACCTGCCTCCGCCTCCCGTGTGCTGGGATTAAAGTCGTGCGCCAGCACCGTCCACTCTTTTCCACTTGCATTGAATGTAACTTAACAAAAACACGTATTCAAAGCCATATTTGATTCTATTTTATGATTGCTTAAAAACTTTTAGATATCTATTTTTATTTGTTTTATCATAATTAGGTTCCCCACATCAGAATGTCATTAGTACCCAGAGTTCTGTTTCCCTCTAGACAGTTCCTGAGTAAACATAGAGAAAATTATTATTATTTCTAAACACTCAACAAATTGCTCAGGTCATTACTATTTAACATATAAATTTTAAATTAATTATATTTTTTATAAGTGCTCTGCCATATGGATTGGTATTTTATCAGTATAGTAATTACATCTACTCCCCACAGCTTCTCATGATCCTGAGATCCTCCATTTTCCTAACTACTATTTTGTCTGTTTCTTCAGCCTAAACTTATACTACTTAGACAATATCCAGTTGGAATCTTTCTTAAATCAATTACAATGACATATATTCACACAATATGAAGGAATATTTTGTACCCTGTTCTTCATTAGTTAATACCCTCGCTCTTTTTATTTCATTTTATTTTTATGCTGATGTCCACATAAATTGCAATTTTTGCTATCAACTTGAGAAATTTTATGATTAAATTTATTCATAATAGTGTTGGTATATATTATTTTATATGTATTCTTAGTAGAAAATATCTATGTTTATTCCTAACACATTTCACTTACTCAGCAGTGATGTCATCTTCAATCCACTTACTGAAGCACGACCTCATGAACATTTAATTTAAACCTGCCCAGATGATTCTAAATATCTTACCACAGACTGGGCTATGATCTACAACTGTCTTACCATCTGAGATTAATAAACAGGTTCATTTTCTTAGTCTGGCTTCCACTCACATTCTGTGACATGACATAAGCAAATAATACAATTGCAAAGAGTAAAAACACTGTGACTTTGATTCCAAGGAGATAAAGAAAGCCTAGTAAAGGGATATAGTTGAGTACTCATATTTTTTGTCTCCAATTAAAAATATTCAAAAGCCAAATCACATTTAAATAACAATATGTTTTATGTAAAGGCTCTCTTTTGCTTTTTAATGTATTTTTGTTACTTGTTTACATATGATTTACATGATATCTTAAAAAGACCTATCATTAACACAGGCAATTTCATTAGGTATTATTTTATTTCATATGAACATATCTAGTTGCATTATTTTTTTATTTTTTGTTCCCACTATATCTAGACTTTGCTAGACAGCATTCCAGAGAATGGGTTCCCTAAAATCAGAACATGCAGGATGAATCAATCCTGGTACCACTGGGCCTGGGCCCACAGTCTGCCCCAGTCATACAGCTCTCCCTCACATTCAGAGTGCTTAGATTGTTAGTATCCTAGTCCCTCACTGTCAGGCAGAGTTCCTAGATACCATCAGCCTAGGTAAGCTGTTTCAGTGGGTACTCCCATCATGACCTTGATCTCTCTTGCTTGTATTCGTACAAATCCCATTATTCAACTGGGCTTTAGGAACTCAGCCATGTGATCAACTGTGGATCTCTGCATCTGCTTCCATAATTTGCTGGATTTAGGTTCTATGATGATGACATTTAAGACAGTCATCAATCTGACAACAAGGCAAGGACTGTTCAAGTATCATCTCAACTATTACTTAGGGTCTAAGTTGTGGTCATCCTTGTGAATTCCTCCAATTCCAGGGTTTAGCTATTCCCATAATGTTTCTGTCAATGAATTTAACTTTTTCCTTCCTTGCTATCCATTTCACTCACCAATCTTTAAAATCCTGTTACTTCCAGTTCTTTCCTCTTCATTACTCTCTTTATCCTTATTTTCTGCATTCCCTTTATACTGCACCCATATATTCCCAAGTTTTTTCACAATATTTGTCTTTTTCCTTTCTCCAGGGTTATCATTTTTTTCCTTAATGTTTCCCTTATTACTTACCTACTCTGTGGTCCTGAGTTATAGGTTCCCTATTCTGTGCTTTATAGTTGTTGTTCACCTATGGTTAGGTACAAACCAACCTCATCATTCTGGTCTAGGTTACCTCATTTTGAATGGATTTTTATAGTTTCATTCATTTGCCAGCAAATTTCAAGATATCTATGTTTTTGCTGCTGAATATTTCTTTATTGTTAAATGTGACCACATATTTTAAAAATCTATGTTTGGTAAAAGAGCCTGAATTTACTTCTATGTTAATCTTATTACATTATATGCTTAAGGATTATAGAGGAATAACCCAGACATTTTTCCACTTTTTGACATTATTATCTACTATTAAGAAAAGATAATTTAACATTGGTATATACAGAGGACCATATCATATTTGGTGAGTAAGTAGAATACAATAATCTTTAGAGTGGTTAACTATGTGGTCTGTGATTTATACTCATTATCTTAATTTCTATGCCCTAACGGTTACATTGAAAACTGAAACAGTCAGGAATATGCTCATTTGAAATTTGCAAACCTGGATTCATTGTTAGAATATTTGTTTTCTACAGCAGGCATGCTGGTATTGTACAATGCCAGGACATTAGAGAAATGTGGTAACAGGAGGTTTTCTGAGTATTCATGGCCAGCTGTCTAGAATGACACGTTTCATTCACAGGAGGAAACCTATCTCAATTGCAACAGTTTTAATAAATATCTCCATCAAACCAATATTGGTAAATATGTAAGCAGTTTTGCCCTAATGAATTTCCAACAACTCTAACTAAAGCCATAATTTTTCTAGTATATCCATTGCTCAAAAACTAACAATGCATAGAAGAAGGACAATGAAACCAAACCCTTATTATAGTAGCTATTTGTAGTCTTGAGCTAATTGAGAAAGAAATATAGAATTTTTATTAGCGTAGCTTTTTATGTAGGTCCTTCATGTACCAGTAGATGGATTATAATAAATGGACATACAACTTTCTTAAATATATTCTGCATATATTAAAGATAGAAAATATGGTTCAGATTTAATAGTGATTATGAAATTTTGAGAGGAATTCTTATAATTGGTATCTAGTGGATTTTTAAAACAAATACCTATAAATTTATATTAAGACAATATTTCAGGTATATTAAAAACATATGATAAGAAACACTATGAAAGTAGGTTCTTGCAAAGTTGGGGGTGCAAATATCTATAAGGTCTTAAAAACAAAGCCGGGCAGTGGTGGCACACGCCTGTAATCCCAGCCCTTGGGAGGCAGATGCAGGTTGATCTCTGTGATTTGGAGACCAGCCTGGTCTACAAGAGCTAGTTCCAGGACACAGAGAAACCTATCTCGAAAAACAAAAAATAGAAAAGAAAGGTCTTAAAAACAGGCAAACATAAATGTTAAAAATATAAATATATTTATTTTTTTAAAGAAATTAATTAACTTGAATTCATTTTTTAACATTAATACGCAGCGGGATACATTATTACAGTCAGGTCTATTTCAGGAGGGCTTAAAATCAATATTTCATTCTACAATCCTTCCATCACACTACACCACATTCTAATGGACTAAAATATATTATGTATTGTAATTCAACTACATTAACCATTGTAATCATATATTATATTTATACATTACATATTACATGTAGTATATAAAACATACATAATTATATTTGAACTGCAAAAACAAACACATAAAAATAAACAGATCTGAAAAAATAAGAAGCCAGATGGAATTGACAGCGCAAAGTCACAATCAACAAACCACAGATAGGTATGGAGGCTTTCATGTTTACAGCTAGAATCTAGGCAAAAGCAGCTGCAATGTTGCTGTGGCAACCAGTCTTAATTAGGCAGGTTTGTCTGTTGTTAACTGGAGGCAAAACGAAGGGTAAATTATATTCTATTCTGTGTTCCCCTTTAAATGGCTCTGCTTCTTTTTACAACACACAGGCAGGAGGGAGACACAGATGAATCATCAGCTCCGGATGAGATCACAATGTAAAATGCAGTCCTTTGCTTTCTGCTTTGAGAGCTCTCTTCCTATTGGTTCCCAGAACACATAAAAAGGACTGCACTGAGGGATTTTGCCAGCCAGTCTCCTGGCTAAAGTCCAGCATTTAGCTGGAATTTAGTCAGGAGATTGGCTATAAACAAACTCAGAAAGTAAATCTGTTGCAGAGACCTGCAGGAGACAGAAGCTATAGATACCTAGTAAAAGCAAAGAATTTCTGAGATTCCCCATGCTTCCGATCAGTCACCTGATCCTGTTTGCAGTGCAGGAAATGTGCTGGAGTCGCTGAAATCACTGCTTCAGCCTTAATATCTGTGATTTTTTGATTAGCCTTTGATTATTCATTTTCTGTAATCAAATTTTAGTTTGAGAGTCAATACCTGACAGAAACCGGGAATGTACTGATCATATGCCCCACTCGAGGACCCAATATGATAATTGCTATATCGGGAAATACTTCCGGCATCTCGGTTACTGAAAAATTTCAAGAGGCAGATTTCACAGTCAGAGTGTTTCGGGAATATGACATGGCATTTTTGAATGTGATACCAGTAAGCTGCAATTGGCGGCGAGGAATAATAATCAGCCATCCTCGGGCAGAAATGTTGCATTTCAGGAAGATAGGCAGGATACAGACCTAAGAAGTGGGACATATGATCAACTCCTAATTCCCCTGCAGTGCTTTCCCCTTTGATAATTGGATTCTTGTCTGAGGTAAACTGCATTTTTTTCTGTCATCCACTTTTACTTTCATTTTTTTCTGCCGGACCACACCTTAAGAAGGGAGGGAGAAATGAGGCAGCAGCTCTGATGGACATCTCCATGGGTACCACAGGATTTGTTCCTATTGGTAGAATGGAGATCATTCTTGTCTTTGGTTCATATTCCAGGAACAATTTGAAAACACACACTCCTGCTGTCTGAGGCAAGGACTGCTAATAACACTTTCAGCATAGCAGGTCCTTACTAGTCATGCTGTGACTATATTCCATTTCTCAGCTGCTCATCCCTATAACAAAAACTAGATTGTATAGCACTAAGTAGGAGTCAATGTTGAATTATTACATATCAGACCTTAGGTATGTGTTGGTGTCACCAGAGATGGTCCCATCAAATATGGGTTCTGAATGAGAGAACACTGAAATTTTAAATAAATAAATAAAAAGACAAAAAAAGCAGTTTTATATTTCAGTACCCATAAATACATCTACAAAATATTCTCCCAGCTAAAGCTCAGGTAAATCTTGAAGGTCTGGTGGTGGTGGTGGAAAGATTTTTAAGAGCCAGATAAACGGGGGGTTTTTGCAAGACTGTTTCTTGATGTTGCATGAGTTCTAATTGGAATTAATAAAAAAAAATCGAAGCCACACATAAGGGTAAATGCTGAAAGATCAGAGAGACAAAGGAGCAAGTCACAGTTAACCTTGCCAACACCTCACCAGAAAAAGAGTCTGATCTCGTGTCTCCTCCTACCTTATATTCCTCTCTCCACCCAGCCATATTACTTCCTGTCTGTCTGTACAGGCCTCCAGACCTCTATGGTTAACTAATAGCTAGTACTGTTCTCTGATATTAAGGCAAGTTTTATTTTTTTGAACACAAGCAAAATATCACCACACCTTTGGACTTAATAATTTAACTGTCCTACTATTCTTTAGTGAGTTGCCATTATTGGAACTTTACAACTTATTCTAACTTTTCTTTCCTGTAGACCACTTAGTTTTAATGAGTATTATCTTTGCAAACAGAAAAATACCTTTACCTTTTTGGTATAAAATATTGTTGAGAGTACTTTCTGCTATTTACATCACTTATTTGACCTTTGAATTTGACGGTTATTTTCTCTGACTGCATTTTAGATTGATAGATTTTTGGACTTATTATATTTGACTGCTCACATTAGCCTGTTTTGTTTTGTTGTTTAGCATTTCAGCATTCTGTTCCACTGTCTAACCTCCTGCTTCTGATGGGAATTACAGTTGTTTACCAGTATTTTCTGCACATAATGTTACTGTTTGTTTTGTTTCTTTCATATTTTATCTTATTTTCAACAGTTTGATGAAGTTTGTTTGAAGTTACATAAGTCACCATGGTAAAAACCTGGCACCAAATACCAGTTTACTGAACTTACTTTGTTCCTCATATCAAATGGAAGCAAACATTTTGAAGAGCTCTTGATGTGGCAATCTTCCAGTTGAGAGCCACAAAGTGACAACACTTGTGTCTAAAAGAAACAATGATTCTCCCTAGCCAATTTTTTTTTAGATATTATGACCACCAAAAATAAGGGATAAAATGGTTAATCCTTATTCCCATTATTTGACAACAGTTGGAATAGATTTGTAGCCAAAAAACCATATTTATTGAAGAGTAATAGATTAAATAATAAACTCCACATAATTAATTTCTTGATATACTGGGTAAGCATTTCATAACATGCAATAATCCACAGTTTTAACTTAAAGAATAAGAATGATCAGGAATGCTAAACATAAAGATAAATGTCTTTAAAGAACTGAACAATTAATACAAGAATTATAACAAATAGGTAAAATTTAGTAAAAAGAGAAAATTATGTAGTATTATATCAAATAACGATACAAAAGATCATGCTGAAGTCTATGAAGATCCTTCTAATTATTTATGCATCAGGATCATATTGATAGTCAGGCATGTTATCTGAATGCAAACCCTCTAAACCATGATCCACCTATTGGAGAAAACGTGGAGTGGGAAGACATGGAAGTACATGTAATGGCATATAAACTTCTGTATTACACTTTTTTGTTTCAATGAGCATACATTGTGATATTTTTGTGGCTTAAAATTAAGCAATGCAAACAAACAAATGAACAGAGAATGGAACAATAAATTCATGTTTGATGCAGTCTAGAGACAGAAAATGGTGGGTTCAGTAAAGTTTTTAACAGAAATCCCTGGTTTCCTACTCTGGCACTTTCTTACTCTCTCAGAGTTAAGAACTCTAAATACGAAAAAAAATACATATCTCCTTACCTAACTTTGAGGGGTTAAAATGTGATTACGCTTTTGTTATTAAGCTGAAGTACATTTTCAGAAAAAAATAATGTAGAAATCTTGTCAGTGTAGTAGAGAACAAACCATTGTCTTTTTGCTATTAGTCCACATTCTCCTGTTCATCTTGGGCTTTTGAATGAGACGATTTTTTGTTGTTGTGTCTTGCAATGTTTCTATTATCTCACCTTTTATTCTGCCTCTGTTCTCTCTTTTGCAGCGCATTCTGATTCCACAGAATAACCTACAATGAGTGTTTTAACTAAGCATACTTCAAAAGGAGAACCCACCATATGAGATCTGAGCTTCTTTGAATCAGGTATTCCTTTGAAGCATTGACTTCCCAGCTTCATACTCCTTTTAAAATATTGTTAACCACTGCAAGTTTTTCATGTTGTAAATGTGTTTCTTTTGTGCTGTTTCTGCTCTTGGAGGTCCCAGATTAGCAAAATGGATGTTGCCTTTGTTTTGCTCTGTTTCTTTTCACTCTTTACTCAATTTTTCTTTCATTATGTACTCTTCTTTTTCCATTTAATAGATCTTAAGTTTCTTACCTGTCTGTTGCTGAATATGCTATGCTAGCGAAAGCCTGTATGTTTGCATTGACCCAAAGCTTGTCATCATTGAGTATGACATCTTTCTATTTAACAAGAGGGTCTAGTTCTGTACTTTGTATAACATAGGCTACCTGTCCACACATTCCCCTCCCATGGTTCACACATGCCCATCTTCTTTCTATCATTGGTGTACTTACTCTGTTTTTAATTGGATACATTTTCTGTAGAATATGCCCCTGTCAAATCTAATTACTGTGATGAAATGTGCTTTCTATGTTGACAATGTGTCAATTGAATTAGCAAATTTGTATCTCCTTTCAGTAATGCAAATCTTTATCTTATTTCCTGTTTTGTTTCATAGAGATAGATGTCAAGAAAAAAAAAGAACCAGAGCAGATAAATTGTTACTCTTTACATGACATACCTTCTTGTACATCTTTATGATGGAATATATCTTGTGGAAATGATATGGTCTTAATATTGCCAAATTTTGTTAGCCATAAGGTCTGTAAAAAACTGAAATGGCTTCTCTACTTCCTTTTGAGGATATAAAAATATCACGACAGAAATGGTGATGGTCACCTTTATTACTGCTCATGCAACACAAAGCAGAAAGAGCATAGAGATATGTTAAAATGATCACCACACCTACAAGGTCTTAGAGTGCTTACTTCCTTATGCCTCTTCTTAGTTGAAGAATATGTGTTCAAATTAGAATCCAAAGAAGTCTTTCCTCTTCTTTGACAGGTGTGATAAATCTAGAAATCCCTTTGTCTTAATCAACAGAGGCTGTGAACATTCCCTGGTACGGCCAACAAGACGTTGTAGCTACAATTAAGTTCATGATTTTGAGATGTGCAAGTGATCGTGTACTATTTAGATTAGCTATCTCAGTATTCCCACAGCAGTCTTTATTGAGACGATAAGGGACCTAAAAGATAATGTAAGAAACACAAGCATTCACTGAAAAGGCAGGAAGTCACCTGTCACTTTTTATGACATCGGTATGGTCTCCTGAACAAAAGTCCCAGAAAAAATGCACATTCAGAGCACCTTGTTTTGAGATGAGAAAAATCCATTTTGTACACAAACAATCAGGACTATTATCCAATTGTGTTGCTTTAAAACAGCGAAATGCTTGGTGATTTGTCTCAGCATCAACAGGAAACTAATACATTGTCCAAAGAGGTAGATTCCATATGATTTACTGATTCAGTACAAGGCCCCAGCTAATTTCCTAGAGAATGTAATAGGTTGAATTACTTCTCTCTAGGACCTTCTAAAATCAGGATCATTTTTATTTCAACAACCTAAATATCTGTTCCCGACTTTCCCCCTTAGGCTGAACTTACTTTAATATATTCAGCTATTCATCACCGCTGCCTAGGTTTGCTAAAATGACCTATCCATACAATACAAAAAAAAAAAGCTCTAGATGTTCTTTGCTCTATCTTCAGTAGAGCAGAATCAGTGAACCTTGGGCTCCTGCCTTTTATTGGAGCAATACATTCTTCCATCGAGATGAAGACTTATTTTTGCAATCAATCCTCTTGCAATGATACAACATAGGCTCACAAAGCTTGTGGAGGCTGAGTTGCTGGAAGGATAAAATCTGCATTTTTGAGTGTAAGAGCATCCTTACAAACACATGGATCACCAGAGAGGATGTCTTTCTTCCTCATTGTAACAAGAGGATACTCAGGAAATAAAATGTTATGTACAATAAAAAAGAATAAATAGTTATAATTATAGTTTTACTTAGTCATGATAAAATATAAGATACATATGAATATCATAACTGTGATTATTGCTAGATAACTTTTTTATATGCAATATTAGTATGTTAAAATTAAATATTTCTCTTTTATTTAGAAGAAAAATGGAACCAGATTTGCGAGGTGATATATTCTGTGAATACCTTGTATTGCCATTTGTTAATAAGTAAGCTGAATCAACCAATGTCTTAGCAGAGTAAAGAAAGCCTGAAGGAGCTATATAGAAAAATTAGGAAGAGTCACTGAGAAGTCATGAAGCTGCTGCCAGAAACAGATACCTTTCCTGGCAGCTGCTGATATTTGCCAGTAAGCCACTGAAGGCGTAAGTCACAAACAATCCCACAGCAGTCTGGAATTATGATTAATAAGGTGGTATTTATTTAAAGGGAAAAACTTACAAATCACTGTCCAAGACAACAGCCCTCTGCACAATCAGGAAGGAGTGTAGTCGCTGGAATTAGAGCAGGAAGTAAAGAGAGCAAGGAGGGAAGACGCTGCTTTTTTAAAGAGAGAGACCACGCACCAATGGGCTGGTATCTCAAAGGCTATTGGCTGGAGGAGTGGAAGGACATCCCGCAACAAGAAACGACTTCATGGTGGTCCGCTGATTAGGAGAAATGGGTTATTTTAGGATATAGGAGTAAGCTAGCATTACTCTTAAGCTATTGGCCAGACATTATTGTAAATAATATAGTTTCTGATTGGTTATTTCAAGTCAGGGCTTTAGGATACAAGCCATCATTATCTGCCAACAGATCTCCTCCTTATGATATGCTGTCTTCAAATAAGGTATCCTTTTCTTTGGGATATAAATTGGATATAAATACACATGGTATGAAGTATTTTTAAGTCCAAGAATAATGGTAAGTAGTAGGTAGTAATAAGGTGTAATTAGAAGAAACACTGCAAATTTTTAGTTCTTTGAACTACTGTGCATGAGTAATGATGGTGTAAAGTGCTGTGATATTTACCATTGCATTCCAGGATGAAAAGAACATTTGTTAAGATAAAAAACTGATTTTCATGGTATAATTGGATAACTGAAAAATTAATTTTAGAAATTGCCTCATATATTCCACTCATTGAGATAGATCCTATAGTTCAATAGGAACTAATGATGAATGTGTGACCATGATTATCACTATGTCAAAATCATTATTTGTGGATCTTATAATCAATATTTGTGGATCTTCCATGTTTCATAACAATTAAGTTCTGCAAAGTAGCAAAGTTCTTATTGAATTAAACGTGTACTACAGTCGAGGAAAAACTGTATTCTTCTAGCATCATGATAAAGTAATCCCACATCATTTTGGCATAGATTATAATAAAGGATTCGTTATTTGGGGGTAGCCTCTCAGATCAACAGTCTTCTGCATGAGCAGGGAACAGGGAACAGAATAAGACTGACAAGAATGAGCAAGAGCATGATTCTTGGTCTGTTGATATAGTATGCCAAGGCCATGTCCACGTGGTCCAGCATCCAAAACCATTGTCTTAAGGAGTTCCCAGAGCATCTCTCCCTTTTATTTAAATAAGAGAGTTTTAAACCCATTGTAAAACTACATACCTTTAAGAACAGATATCAAGTATCAAAATTAGAGTTACCAGAGAAACCCTGTCTTGAAAAAACAAAACAAAAAGTAGAGTTACACACATCATAAACTATATCAAGAGAGAAATTTATCCTAAATATTTCAATAAATATTCTATACTATGGAGTCTAAGTCTGATATTAGTAATGGCTTGTCCAAGTCATGAAGGAATGTAACTATGCCTACATAGTATACAAACCCATTGAAAAATTTGAGAAAAAAAAATTTCATAAAATGAAGTACAAAGAAGCAACTTTCAAATGGGCAATAAATGACAGAGACAACCAGCTATGTAGGCTATAACCCAAAGTTTCATTTTCAACATTGAAGCAACTTTTTCTAAGAAATATTGTCACTAACAGACCATTTTCAGAAGCCAGAAAAATTTTAAATTCATCGTCCCAAGTCTTGTCAATGTTTGGCAATCTTTTTTCTTTGATCATACTTGTCCAGTTCAGACATCATGCATTTTTTCCAGTGTCAGGACATGGGGAGTTCTTTGCATAAAGGCCAGTTTTTCCAAGCTCCTAGTGGATGTGTTCAGTGCCCTGCATGCTGTGGGGCATAGACAGGTGCTGTCAAAAATGTTTGTTCCCCTTATGTTCCCCTTGTTACTTAGCTTGTCTGTCATTCGGGGCTATAGGTTTGCTTTATTTGGTGTTCACTGATGATTGGCTACAAACAATCCTCATCAATCTCGTCTGTGTTAACTCACTCAGGATGGAGCTTTCTAATTTCATTTTTTTTGCCTGCAAATTTGAAGATGTCATCATCTTTTACCACTGAGGAGTACCCCATTGTCTAAATATACCCACAAATTTTATCCAATTTTGTTCGATGGGCACAGATTTACCTCCATCTGTTCTAATTATACTATATGCATAAGGATGGTAGTGGTAGAACCCAGACATACTCATTATCTTAATTTTTATGACTTCACAGTTACATTGAAAACTGAAACAGTAAGGAATATGCTCATTTGGAAATTTGAAAACCAGGAATGAATTTTTTGATATTTTTTCTAAACCAGGCATGCTGGTATTGTACAATTCCAGGACAATAGAGAAATCTGGAAACAGGAAGTTTTCTGAGTATTCATGGACAGCTAGGCTAGAACAGCACATTTAAGTCCCAGGAGGACATCTATCTCAATTGCACAAGTTTTAATAAATAACTGCATCAATTCACTATTGGTTAATATGTAAGCACTTTTGCCCTAATGAATTTCCAACAACTGTAACTAAATGCATAATTCTTGTCGTAAATTCATTGCTCAAAATACACTATGCTCAGAAGAAGTACAATGAAATCAAAACCCTTATTAGAGTAGCTACTTATAGTCCTTAGCTAATTGACAAAGAAATATAGAATTATTATCAGCATAGTTTGCTATGTAGGGCACACATGTACCAATAGATTGTTTATAATTAATGGATATACAACTTCCTTAAAAATATTCTGCATACATTAAAGATAGAAAAATATGGTTCAGATTTAATAGTGATTATGAAATTCTAATGGAAATTCTAGTATTTGGAATGTAGTGGATTTTTAAAACAAATAACTATGAATTTATATTAAGACAATATTTCAGGTATATTAATTTCATATGGTAAGAAACATTATGAAAGTAGCTTCTTGAAAAGATGGGGGGTGCAAATATCTATTAGGACTTAAAAACAGGCAAAAATAAATGTTAATAATATAAATATATTTATTTTTACAGAAATGAATTAACTTGAATTCATTTTTTATCATTATACACAGCTGGATACATTATTACAGTCAGGTCTATTTCAGGAGGGCTTAAAATCAATATTTCTTTCTACAATCCATCCATCGCCCTATACAACACTCTAATGGACTTAAATCTATTATGTATTGTAATTCAACTACATGACCCATCGTAATCATATATTATGTTTATATATTACATATTGCATGTAGTATATAAACTATAAATAATTATATTTCAACTGTATGAACAAACACATAAAAATAAACAAAACCAGATCAGAAAGAATAAGAATCCAGATGCACCTGACAGCGCGAAGTCACAATCAAAAAACCACAGATAGGTATGGAGGCTTTCATGTATACAGCGAGAATCTAGGCAAAAGCAGCTGCAATGTTGCTGTGGCAACCAGTCTTAATTAGGCAGGTTTGTCTGTTGTTAACTGGAGGCAAAAAAAAGGTAAATTATATTTTATCCTGTGTTCCCCTTGAAATGGCTCTGCTTCTTTTTACAACACACAGGGAGGAGGGAGAGACAGATGAATCATCTGCTCCGGATGAGATCACGATGTAAAATGCAGTCCTGTGCTTTCAGGATTAAGAGCTCTTTTCTTATTGGTTCCTAGATAACATAAAAAGGACTGCACTGAGGGATTTTGCCAGCCAGTCTCCTGGCTAAAGTCCAGCGTTTAGCTGGAATTTAGTCAGGAGATTGGCTATAAACAAACTCAGAAAGAAAATCTGTTGCAGAGACCTGCAGGAGACAGAAGCTATAGATACCTGGTAAAAGCACAGAATTTCTGAGAGTCCCCATGCTTCCGCTCAGAGTCACCTGTTCCTCTTTGCAGTGCAGGAAATGTGCTCGAATCACTGAAATCACTGCTTCAACCTTAATGTCTGTGATTTTTGATTAGCCTTTGATTATTCATTTTCTGTAATCAAATTTTAGTTTGAGAGTCAATACCTGACAGAAACCGGGAATGTACTGATCATATGCCCCACTGGAGGACCCAATATGATAACTGGTATATCGGGGAATACTTCCAGCATCTCGGATTCTGAAAATTTCAAGTGGCAAATTCCACAGTCAGTGTGTTTAGGGAGTATGACATGGCATTTTTGAATGTAATACCAGTAAGCTGCAATTGGCGGCGAGGAATAATAATCAGCCATCCTCAGGCAGAAATGTTGCATTTCAGGAAGATAGGCAGGATACAGACCTAAGAAGTGGGACATATGATCAACTCATAATTCCCCTGCAGTGCTTTCCCCTTTGATAATTGGATTCTGGTCTGACATAAACTGCGTTTTTTTTTCTGTCATCCACTTTTACTTTCATTTTTTTCTGCAGGACCACACCTTGAGAAGGGAGGGAGAAATGAGGCAGCAGCTCTGATGGACATCTCCATGGTTACCACAGGATTTGTTCCTATTGGTAGAATGGAGATCATTCTTGTCTTTGGTTCATATTCCAGGAACAATTTGAAAACACACACTCCTGCTGTCTGAGGCAAGGACTGCTTATAACACTTTCAACATAGCAAGTCCTTACTAGTCATGCTGTGACTATATTCCATTTCTCAGCTGCTCATCCCTATAACCAAAACTACATTGTATAGCACTGAGTAGCAATCAATGTTGAATTATTACATATTTGCCCTTAGGCATGTGTTGGTGGCACCAGAGATGGTCTCATTGGATGTCACAAATATGAGTGCTGGAATTGTGAGGGAATGATGTGTGAGAACAATATAGACATTATCTGAGTCACTCGGAATCATAGCAGAAAAATTCTTGAACGAAAGATAGCATTTCTGTGAATGGTATTGTGGCCAGACTTAAGGACAGAAAGAAAGTTCATGGAAGGTATTCATCATAAAGCAATCTAGGGAAAGACAAGTTTATGCCTTGTGTGAATAATATCTATTGCAAATTTTCACTATGCTGCCCAATTTAACATGAACAGCGTAGCAATAACCACATCCTTATTCCATTGAATGAAACAACCAAGAGATGAAGAACTAAAGTTTTGTACACCAGGACCTATGTAGAAAATAGGTAGATATTCAAGAATAGAAGCCTAAAGTGATCCCTGGTATGGAGTGAGTATCTTTTTTTTAATTTTCACAACCATTTTATTCATAATAGTAAAGCATAGAAAATTCCTCCAAATATGAGAATATGCACATATTAAAATGCAGTTTAGCAGAAAAATAAGTCAACAACTGATATATCATTGATGAACCTCAATGTCATTATAAAATCCAAAAAAATACACAACTTTATTTTTCCTTGTGAAATGTAGGGAAAACACAGGGCTGGGAAACAGATTGCTGGCTGTCGGACTCTACCAGGTCAAAGGAAAGCAAAGGGTATATGAAAATTTCTTGGGATGACAAGAAATTTGACATAATTGTGGTAGAGCTGACAGCTTTATCCATATGAAAAGTATTTGTTCATTTGAAATCAGACGTCTTTAAAAGACAGTTGGAAAATGTGATTTAAATGGGATTTGGGAGTGTGTTTTCACACACTCAGAATCTGTCTTCTGTGGGAGCTTAATTTTATTTCTGGGACTGTTTCTGATAATAAAGAGGTGTCTCCATAGAAAATGAAATCATTCACAAACATCAAAGACAAAGATACAGCACTGGGCTGGCAGTGGGCTTTGAACAGGCAAATACCACAATTTGCCTTGACTCTGGCCTGGGATTCAGTCATCCTTGGAAGCTCTGCCACTGCAGTGGTCTGAGGGCTTGGTCTAGGCAGCTCCCTATACTTTAGTCTCCTTGTACAATCTTCCTCAAGAGCATCAAATTCTTCTCAAATAAATTGCATCACAATCCATTTCCTTCAGTTCTTCTGAGGCTATTGTCAATATGTGAACTACAGTTAGTCAGAAACAGAAACTCTTTGACTATGTTGAGAGACAAGTAAAGCTAAAAGGCTACTTGCTTGTCTAGTGCTCATATTGACCTATTCTTGTGGCTTTCATTTCACTTCATTGGCTTTCAATTGTTCTTAAAGTTGAAAAACTCAAAATACATCTTAGTGGTATCCCTAGAGATTTAAGACGTGATTAATCTTTTTTTATTCATTCATCTTAATCTTTTTTATTCTTCTTTCTTATTCTTAGACAAGCAAACTAGCAGATAGTACTTAGCCAGGTTCATCTACCATGTTTCAGAAATATGACTCTTAGGGACACCTGAGAGCTTCAGAGGGGAGTTTCTCATCTTGTGATGAGTCCCGTCATTCTGCATCTGGTGAGGGTGGTCTATGATTGGTATGACGTTGTAAGAGGAAGGACACACCAAAGACAAGAAGGCTTCCTGCCTAATTGCAATGAGTTAGCATAAACCAATTAATTGCTGGCTATGCAGATATGAGGAGCTTCAAAATTCAAGAGAAATTTAGAAGTCAACATTTAAAGGTCTTAGAGACTTATGTTGTATGGAAATTAAACCAGTGAGCAATTGACTTGAAGGCAACTCCATTTGTGGTGCCATTAAAAAAAGCAGAAAAATCTGCTTGCTGAAGGGGCAAAACTCTTTAATTGTGTCTCTTCTTTATCTAGGTGATATATATGTACATGCATATCTATGTATGTATGTCTATATGTATGTATGTAGTTAGTTACTTAGTTAGTTAGTTAGTTAGAGATAGGGTTTCTTTGTGTTGTCCTGAAACTTGCTTTGTAGGTCAGGTTGATCTGGAGACCACCCGCCTCTGCCTCCCAAATGCTGGGACTAACAACATCCAGCACCTTGCCTAGATAATTGCAATTATCTAGTTTAAATGCAATATACAAAGCCTTTTTTCTTTCCATAAACATAGTTCATTTTAATTTCTATTTCTTAGTTCTTATAGCATCTTATAGTTTTGTTCTCCTATATGTGTATCTGTTTTTCTGTGTTTATGTAGAGTATTCCAGTCTATACACACGGATAGAAATAACACAGTTTTCCATCCATATTTGTATTCTTCTACATATTATACACACACACATACATATATACACATATATTATATAGTTTTAATTTTAAATTTCTATACATGAAGATATGCATGCAATATAAAGTATGAACATTGAGGGTGTCGTTGCATAGTTGATACTATTTTGAGTTCAATAAAAAAATCTTTAAAATATTCAACCCTTCTATACATTTAATTTTTACTGCAGTATTTGGGCTTTATTCTTAATAAAAGGAAACAACTGGGGGTCCAATTTTTATACCATGATAGAGGAGGCAGAAGTACTTCAGAGTACTTTCTACCTTAGTCCTGATAATAAAAGTGGAGAAGATTGTGGGTAAGTGCAGCTTGCAGGGCAAGAGATGGCTAAGTGGCAATCTGGTGGATGAAGAGCAGTGAACCAACCAAGAGGCCTACAGAGGCAGGAAGGAGGAACCATGGGCAGAATCACTTAGGTCAGATAGAGCAGTGATAGTCAGAGGACAGAATGAAGTTTAGGTATAAATAAGATCACTCAATGAGGAGGTGAAGCAAGTAGTATCAGAAACCAAAATGTAGCCATACAGATGATTAAATGTAATCAATAACAACACAAAATTCCAAGAACAGTTTAGGCCTCCTGTTGAAGTTGCATGTGTGCTCATGCAAGCTTGTACTCCTTTAAGTGCCCCCAATTCAGCATGGAGTGAGTATCTTAAAGGTAGAGAAGGTAGTAGTATTTTCATGTCTTCTCTGAATACACAAGTTTAAAGCATAGCTGTAAGTATTCTCAACGTTATGCTCTGTAGTAATATAACAAATATGTCTAAGATTTTCAAAAGGCAAACTACAATGAAAAACTAGAGTTAACCTGAGGGATCTAAGCATCACGTGCATATGTAATCAAAGGAAGAGGGGAACAGCCACATCCAAATCTCTGAATTCATGCATTGATGGGATTAATAAGCATTTCCACTAATGAGATCTAGGTGATGGATGTTGATAGACTCAGGGGAAATTAATTTGAATTTTGTACATACTATCGAATGGAGCATAATATTTTTATTTGCATATAACACATATATGTCAGAGATATAAATGGTGGCAATACATCAGAACTACTCATTCTCAGAATACCATACCTACATAAAACTTAGTTTGTAATAAGCTTTGAATATTATCACACTTCCTCAGAACAGGTGACAATGAAATTCACAAATCTTTACTATCTTTTGTATCTCTGAAGGACTATTTTTAATTTTATTTAGTTGTTAAAAAAAATTTCTGCCTCCTCCCTGCCTCCCATTTTCCTCCCACTCCTCCTGCCCCTCTCCCCCTCACCCCCATTCCTCTTCCCCTTGCTCTCCTGTCCAAAGAGCAGTCAGGGTTCCCTGCCCTGCAGGGAGTCCAAGGTCCTCGCACTTCTATCCATGACCATTAAGGTGAGCATCCAAACAGGCTAGGCTCCCACAAAGCCAGTTCATGTATTAGAATAGAAACCTAGTGCCATTGTCCTTTGCTTCTCATCAGCCATCAGCCTTCATTGTCCGGACTTTAAGAAAGTCTGGTTTCATCCCATGCTTATTAAGTCCCAGTCCTGCTGGCCTTGATGAGCTCCCAATAGATCAGTTCCACTGTCCCATTGGGTGGGTGCTCCCCTCGTGGTCCTGACTTCCTTGCTCATGTTCTCCTTCTTTCTGCTCCTTATTTGGATCTTAAGAGTTCAGTCCGGTGCTCCAATATGGGTCTCTGTCTCTATCTCGATCCATCGCCAGATGAAGGTTCTTTATAAGTCAAGTTATTTTTAATTTTTTAAATTTTATTTTTATTTTATATGAATTGGTGTTTTACATTGGGTAACTGTGTTAAAATATCCTATTCTTTCATATTATAGGAGGTACACTTTTCAAAATATCTCACCAACTGTACTGTGATATTTTTAGTTCCTTTCAGATATTTATGTAAGTTTATATATCGCATATATTTATTTATGTGTTTCCTCATATATATATATACATATATATGTAATTTATTTATTAATGGGTACAATTGCTTTATGTAGTTTAGAATATCATGTGTAAGTACAGTATTTATATTACTTCACAATTCTTTCTGCTACTTTCAGTAAAATACGTACATAGGAAAATGTCAAATAATACAATAATTATGTGAAGTTATTTTTCATTTTGTGCATACACAAATATATACACAACTCTCAAAACTTGTATAAGGAATTTGGGGATTATATGTAACCATTTTAGCTTATCATTTGAATTTTAAAACTATCAATATTATTGTACAGTAAAAGTTGATCTTTTCTGAATTCGCATGATTTTTTTGTTAATGACTTTCCTGCTATGTGTGGGAATTTGAGAGTGTTTGAAGCTGTGTGGGCATTAAATTTCTGATGTCACTGTGCTTACAAAATTTTGGATTTTTAATTAATTTATTTAAGTTTTTTGTTGGAGTTCTTGTTTCCTAAATTACTATTTTTTTCTCTTTTATATGTTCCTCTGAAGTGAGAGGTGATGTATGCTTTGAGTTGGTTTTATTACCATTGCTTAATTAAAAATAGGCCTTCAATCATTGTCTTTACAGAGTAAAGCCAGGCTGAACGAATGATTGAATGAGTACACAGATTCCAGGAGAAGCCAAATAGCTGCTGGAAGAGGCAAATGCCTCAACTGACACCTAACAGAACTTTTCCAGTAAGTTATTGAACTAAAGAACAGATTCATGAATACTAGTTAGTTTAGGATAAAATAGCTAGCTACAACACACGTAAAGTAAGCAATTGACCAAATAGTCCTCAAAGAATAAAGTTTCTTAGTTATTATTTAAGTCAGGATGGTCATGGTGGGATGAACTAGCTGCATGACAACTATATCCATGTAAAACCTGAGAATGATGAAAAAGGAATGCTAGAGAAAAAGGATAGATTTACGCATAGATTTTTTGGTAGTAGCATTTTTTTTTGGGTGGGCTATGTTTGCTAGTAGCAAGAAGAGGAATGAGTTTTTTTATTTCAGAGAAGGCTTCCTCTCTTACTGGTAGCATAAAATCTTCAAGACTTGTTAAGAAAGCATCCTGGTTCATGTTCATTTCAAGATCAACTATAACTCTTTCTGGTGGTCTGGCTGCAGAGCATTTACCTGGAGTTTGTTAGCTACAACTTACTTAATTGCAACACATATCTGATGAGAAGCAAGCCTGGATCTGGATCTGAGAGAAAGGCTCTCAAAGGCAGTAAACATGCATTTAACATGTTTGAATGAATGGAACTGACAGGCAATATGGCAGAGTTAATCCTAGCCTTGTCCTCTTAGCATTTAAAATGCTTTTGGTCAGAAAACAGTTATAGCTATAAAAAGAAACAACTCATTGAAAATAAATAAAGTATTTAAATAGACAGAGTATAGACAGTCATAGATTAAATGAGTAAAGTAAAATAAGTCAGATAATGATGAAAAATACACAGGGAGACTGGCTTATTTATATTATTGTGTATTATTTTTGACTGTGAATTATTTAAGTACAGAAAGACATTTCATAGTATGTGGTGATAATCTAAACCAAAATATGTGCTTTAAAGTTATCTTAACTTAAAAATTTGGTTATAGGTAAGGCTATTTGCTTTGGAAAAGAGGTTATACTTCCATTGCAAAGAGAATGGAAACCTGTGTATTTCTCAAGATTAATGTGATTCAAGGGAAAAAGATGCACTTAAAGGTCTAAATAAACTTCTCCAAATACTTAACCCAATAAACATCAGGAAGAAGCTAGGAAACAGATATGACCAAAATAAAATTTTATAAAATTTGGTTACATTTAAAGCATGATACACAATAGAGATATGCATTTGTATAGATTTTGGTTTATTAATATAAATATAATAAATTTGTTATATATATATATACATATACATGTTTCTGCTCCTGATTAATGTATTGTATTGTGCAGCTAGTTTAAAATATAATGTATAATTTTGAAACATAGTTAATATAAAGTCATCTATAAGAGTCAAGTTTGTTGTCAGGTTACTTAGCTTTTCTAGTGTTACAGAGATATATTTCAGATGAATAGTTATTTAAGCTTCTCAAAGTTTAACAAAATATGATATCTAAAATGTTTTCAAAACTTAGGACTTTTCATGACATTGAGACACATACTCATCTGCTACTGGTAGCACCAATTACTTCAAGAGGAAGAATGGCATCTAGCATGCTCCTTATGGAGTTTGCTAGCCTTTTGGACAAGAAACTGATTTTGCCTGGACTGCTTAATGATATATTGCATTAACTAGACATGCTGGACCCACAGAGAAATGTCTGCTAAAGTTGCCTAGAGAAGGTGAGAGAAGTCTTTAACAGATCCTGCTTTATGAAAGGGTCTGTAGGACAATATGTAGGACATGGAAGAAAGTGACAGACAAACTGCCATTATAGGGGAACTGTCTTTGAAATTTCTTGATAAAGTCTGCCAGAAACTACCGGCCAGTAAGATGAATATAGGTGCCTGTAAAGTTACCGAATACCCTTGGATGACTGTCCAGGCAGTCAGATAACTCTCAATTCTGGAATTTTGGAAATTGCATACATTGGAATTCCTGTTAATTTAGGTAATATTATCTCATTTTGGAAACATTTATGGAGTTGAGGAATAAATAGTTATAATTAATTATAGCTTCCCTAGTTACAATAAAATATAAGATACTTGTGAATATAATAACTGTAATTCTTGCTAGATCACAGTTTTTATGTGAGACTTCATTATGTTAAAGTTAAATCTTTCTCTTTTATTTATAAAAAAGGGAAGGTGTTTGGGAAGGTTATGTTATCTGTGAATATTTTTTATTGCAGGAGCAGTGAAGAAGATATCTTAACTAAGCGAGCCATTTTAGGGTTTTCAAGATTCTTGGCTCTAGAGGGGTTCCCAGGTGTCCAAGAGGATTTCCCCAGCTAGGATAGCAGAGGAGAGGTTACCTGAACTGGCCTTCTCCAATCGCAACACTGATGAATATCTTGCATATCACCATAGAACCTTCATCTGGCAAGGGATGGAGTTAGAGACTGAGACCCAAATTGGGGCACTGAACTGAGTTTCCAAAGCCCAGATGAAGAGTGGAAGTAGGGATGTTGTATGAGCTACGGGCTGTGTTCTGCCTGGCCCCCAGATGCATGGCTAGCTTATGCCCCGAAATAATTACATGGAAACTGTATTCTATTCATTTAAACACTGCTTGGCCCATTAGTTCTAGCCTCTTATTGGCTAACTCTTACATATTGATCTAACCCATTTCTGATGGAGGTGCGTCATCTTTCTATCGGCTGTTTCATTGGTAAATTAATAAAGAAAACTGCTTGGCCTTTAATAGGACAGAAAATAAGGTAGGAATAGTAAACAGAACAGGATGCTGGGAGAAAGAAGCTGAGTCAGACAGTCACCATGATTTTCCCACCCGACACAGCAGCAGGTTAAGATCTTCCTTGGTAATCCACCTCATGGGCTATACAGATTATTAGAAATGGGTTAGATCCATGTATATGAGATAGCCAATAAGAGGCTGGAACTCATGGGCCAAGCAGTGTTTAAAAGAATACAGTTTCTGCATAATTATTTCGGGGAATAAGCCATGTGGGCAGCTGGTGCTGGGGACACAGCCTTGCTGCTCCCTCAACACATTTCCAATATTTTGTGTAGCCCCACGAGGTGTGACTCAACAGGGAGATTTAACCTGCATATGTGTCTGGTGGGAAAATCATGGAGACTGCTTGACTCGGCTTCTTTCTCCCAGCATTCTGTTCTGTTTACTCTGCCTACCTAATTTTTGTCCTATCAAAGGGCCAAGGCAGTCTCATTATTTAACCAATGAAATTAACACAAAACAGAAGACTCTGCTGTTTCTGCTCTTGGAGCGTCAAGATTAGCAAAATGAATGTTGCCTTTATTTTGCTTTGTTTCTTTTCACTCTTTTACCCAATTTTTCTTTCATTATGTACCCTTCTTTTTCCATTTAATACATCTTAAGTTTCTTACTTGTCTGTTGCTGTATATGCAATGTTAGTGAAAGCCTGTATGTTTGCAGTGATCCAAAGCTTGTCATCATTGAGTATGACATCTTTCTATTTAACAAGATGGTCTAGTTCTGTACTTTGTATAATATAGGCTACCGGTCCACACATTCCCCTCCCATGGTTCACACATGGTCATCTTCTTTCTATCATTGGTGTACTTACTATGTTTCTAATTGGATAAATATTTTTATAGAATATGGCCCTGTCAAATCTAATTACTGAGATGAAATGTGCTTTCTCTGTTGACAATGTGTCAATTGAATTAGCAAATTTGTATCTATATTTTCTCCTTTTTTGTTTCATAGAGATAGATGTCAGAGAAAAAAAACAGAGCAGGTAAAATGTTCCTCTTTACATGACATACCTTCTTGTACATCTTTATGATGAAATACATCTATTGGAAATGATATGGTCTTAATATTGCCAACATTTTGTTAGCCATAAGATCTATAATAAACTGAAATGGCTTCTCTCCTTCCCTGTGAGGATATAAAAATATCACCACAGAAATGGTGATGGTCACCTTTATTGCTGCTGATGCAACACAAAGCAGAAAGAGCACAGAGAGATGTTAAAATGATCACCATAACTATGAGGTCTCACAGTGCTTACTTCCTTATGCCTCTGCTTATTTGAAGCATATGCATTCAAATTAGAATCCAAAGAACTCTTTCCTCTTCTGTGACAGATGTGATAAATCCAGAAATCCCTTTTTCTTAATCAACAGAGGCTGTGAACATTCCCTGGTATGACAATTCTTTGTAGCTACAATTAAGTTCATAATTTTGAGATGTGCAAGAGATCGTGTACTTTTTAGGCTACCTATCTCAGTATACACACAGAGGTCTTTATTGAGATGATAAGGGATCTAAAAGATAATGTAAGAAACACAAGCATTAACTGAAAAGGCAGGAAGTCACCTGTCAATTTTTATGACATCAATATGGTCTCCTCAACAAAAGTCCGAGAAAAAATGCACCCTCACAACACCTTGTTTTGAGATGAGAAAAATCCATTTTGTACACAAACAGTCAGGACTATTATCCAATTGTGTTGCTTTAAAACAGCAAAATGTTTGGTGATTTGTCTCAGCATCAACAGGAAACTAATTCATTGTCCAAAGAGGTAGATTCGATATGATTTACTGATTCAGTACAAGGCCCCAGCTAACTTCCTAGAGAATGAAATATGTTGAATTACTTATCGCTTGGACCTTCTCAAATGAGGTTTATTTTTATTTCAACAACCTAAATGTCTGTTCCTGACTTTGCCCCTTCAGCTGAACTTACTTTAATATCTTCAGCTATTCATCACCGCTGCCTAGGTTTGCTAAAATGACCTAGTCATACAATACAAAAAAAAGCCCTAGATGTTCTTTGCTCTATCTTCAGTAGAGCAGAATCAGTGAACCTTGGGGACCTGACTTTTATTGGACCAATACATTCTTCCATCGAGATGAAGACTTATTTTTGCAATCAATCCTCTTTGCAATGATACAACATAGGATCACAAAGCTTATGGAGGCTGAGTTGCTGGAAGGATAAAATCTGCATTTTCGAGTGTAAGAGCATCCCTGCAAACACACAAATCACCAGATGGCATGTATTTCTTCCTCATTATAACAAGAGGATATTGAGGATATGAACTATACAAGACAATAAATAGTTATTATTATAGTTTTCCTTAGTTATGATAAAATATAAGATACATATGAATATCATAACTGTGATTATTGCTAGATATCTGTTTTTTATTTGCAATATTAGTATGTTAAAATTAAATCTTTCTCTTTTATTTAGAAAGAAAATGGAATCTGATTTGGGAGGTGATACATTCTGTGAATACCTTGTATTGCCATTTGTTAATAAGTAAGCTGAATCAACCAATGTCTTAGCAGAGTAAAGAAAGCCTGAAGGAGCTATATAGAAACATTAGGAAGAGTCACTGAGAAGTCATGTAGCTGCTGCCAGAAACGGATACATTTCTTAGCATCTGCTGAAATTTGCCAGTAAGCCACGACCTGATAGTGGTCCACAGATTAGGAGAAATGGGTTATTTTAAGATATAGGAGTAAGCTAGCATTACTCTTAAGCTATTGGCCAGACATTATTGTAAATAATATAGTATCTGATTGGTTATTTCAAGTCAGGGCATTAAGATACAAGCCATTTGCCTCTGACAATAGATCGATTCCTAACGATAAGCTGTCTTCAAATGGGATATCCTTTTCTTTGTGATATAAATGGAATCTACACATGGCATGAAGTATTTTTAAGTCCAAGAATAATGCTAAGCAGTATGTATTAATCAGCCTAATTAGAAGAAACACTGCAAATTTTTAGCTCTTTGAATAACTATGAATGAGTAATATTGGTGTAAAATCATGTTTTTATGGCATATAAAGCTGATGTTTAACATTCTAGTGCATATTAACCAGCATGCTTACCCTCAACATTACAATGCTGCTGCTTTCTCATGAAGACTTCATTTGTGAGAATATTTTATCTTTTCTTCTTATGGTGATACTTCAAATTTTGGAATTTTCCTTACCAATTTATTTTTGTATTCCCCAATTTTTCTCTGTCTATGCTTCCTTCTGGTTTGATTATTTTAAATTCAAGCATTCCAAAACAAAGAAACAGATCTCTTCTGAAAAGTAAGTAGTGATGATGAAAAGCTATATGCTAACCGCAGGGTGAAGAAACTCCTGTGATGTATGACATTTTTTATGCTGATATGATTGACAGTGGGCATGTGATCTCTAACAAGATGCCTGATTCCAGGATGCTGCCTTCTTTCAAAGGGTGTCAAGTTCTAATAAAGTGCAGATATATGTAAGAAAGCAAACATTTTGCAAATTGCAATGCAGGAGGTGAAGATTTTGAAATTAGTAAATTACTAGTAGATTGAGGAACATGCATGCATATGCAAAGATGTGTGGATAAATTCGGACAGAAAATGATTTTCAGCCCACAAAAATACCACCAGCCATTTTTTCTAATAAAACCTTAACTAGGTTACAAAGAAATAATATTATGAGTTTTAAGTGGAAGTCTATAGAAACGAGCAGTTATAGTTAAATGATTTCTTCCTTAGTTGAAGAGTGATTTTGAGAGAGAAAAAAAGGAGAAACTTTCACCTAGTTTAGCTAATAAACATCACTATTGTTACAATGAAATCAGAACACTGATGAACCTCACTACTTCTCAGAATTATGTCACTGCTCAGGTTAGAGTGACATGTTGAAAATCTGAAAGGTAAAAATGCAGGTTATTCCTGACTGACAGGCATTCAAAACACGCCCACTGTCACTGACACAAAAAAACAGACTAAAGCAAAGTTTGAGAGGGATTAATTTGAAAATATTTATAAATTTTCATCAATATTTCTTCACAGAGCTAATCATTACTATTATTATTGGTTCATAAAATTAATTTAATTTTAATTTACAAGATATATTTGCTTTCTATTTTTATCTCATTTTTGTATTTTCTATTTTTTAAGCATCTGGTTCCTTATTTGTATATTTTACTTTTATGGCATGCAAATTTTCCTGTAATCCACTTTCACTTTCATATTTTGTGCTGAACTACACATTGAGAAGGGAGGGAGAAATGAGACAGCAGCTCTGATGGACATCTCCAAGGGTACCACAGGATTTTTTCCTACTGGTAAAATGGAGATCATTCTTTTCTTTGGTTCATATTCCAGGAACAATTTTAAAGCACACACACACCTGTTGTCTGAGGCAAGGAGAGCTAATAACACTTTCAGCATAGCAGGTTCTTACCAGTCATGCTCTGGCTATATTCAAGAACTTTCCTGCTATGATTCCAAGTGACCCAGGTTATGTCTATCTTTCTTCTCACACCTCATTCTCTCACACATCCAGCACCCATATTTGGGACATCCAATGGGACCATCTCTGGTGACACCAAAATATGCCTAAGGGCAGATATGTAATAATTCAACATTGACTGCTACTTAGTGCTCTTCATTCAGGTTTTGGTTATAGCATCTGAGAAATGGAATATAGGCATATAGGATTTATTTAAGGAAGTTGTATGTCCATCAATTTCAAGCCATCTATTGTTATATCCACATTTCATGGCAAGCCACTCTGAAAATAATTGTAACTTTCCCATTCAATTATTTCAATAGAGTAAATAGCCCTTTTTTAAGGGTTCAGCTTCATTTGTCCTGCCATTATGCTTACTAGAATTTTGAGCACTGGATAAACTACAAGAATAATGCATTTAGTGCCAGATTTTGAAATTTCATTGGGGCAAAAGTTCGTTTATATTAATCAATAGCTGGTTAAGTGGAAGCATTAGCTATATTAATACATATAAAGGTCATTTGCATGCCATAAAAGTAAAAAATACAAATAAGGAACCAGATGCTTAAAAAATAGAAAAATAAATCCTCCTTTTATTAAATATATATATTTAATATTATATATATATATACATATATATCAGTTTTAAAAATGCTCTGGAGATTTAGAGGGAACTTCTAATATTTTAAATCTAATTGTTTTTTTTTCAGGAAGTAGTGATTGTAATTTAGTTTTAATACAATCTGAAAGTGAAAACCATTTAACTACGCATAATGTAGTTTAAGTTTTAGGATCCCGTAGTCATCTTTTGTCTAATAGGAAGAAAATTACTTCTCGTATTTGTCCAGTAAGTTCCATTAGAAAGCTCAAATGTACTCTCCTGCAGTGTTTGTGAGTTTACATAAGTCCCCATACACTATTAACTTGGATCTTAAACTTTTTAGATTATATTTCAAGGACTTACAACAAAACTGATTAATAGTTAATAATCTACATGCTTTTCCCCACAAGTCTTTAGCTGCTTCATTAAGAGTCTTATTTCGTATTCTGGTGTGTGTGTCTGTGTGTGTGTGTGTGTGTGTGTGGTCTTACTAGGAATCACTAACATCCCTTTCTTTCTGTTTGGCCTGAGATCACTCTGTTGTCTCAAGACCCACATTCTCATTTAAATGCTCTTTGCCAACAATATTATTAATTCATGTATATCGGCTTTTGTCTTTTTTGCATCATAAAGACTGTTAAATCTGTTTTGCTTGTGGATATTTATCTGTTTGTGCTTCAGTTTCTCCATCTATCAATTATGCTGACACCTTGACCTTCACTATGAGGGTAAAAATTTTTTGCTCCACCAGGACATATTTCTTCTGCCACTGCCCCAGTTTCACCTGTTAGCATTATGGATGACCCTGTATATAAATGTCTCATGCTGAAAGGTGCTTTGAGACATCTCTGTATATGTCCTGCCAGAATCCCCACTTGTGTTAAGAGCAAATCACAGAGCTAGTTCCAGGACAGGCTCCAAAGCCACAAAGAAACCCTGTCTCGAGAAACCAAAAAAAAAAAAAAAAAAAAAAAAAAAAAGCAAATCAGTGACCAGCTTTTTCTATTTTAAAGTCATGTATCTAAACTTCTCAATTACATATAGCCACATGATTTTATTTCATTTTATTTATTTATTTTTTTACACTTCAACATTTATTTCTCTTTCTGGGTAAGATGATTCCATTAATAACAAGCTTTTCCTTCTAACTAAGAGAACCAGGAAAGTTAAGACACTTAGATTTCTTTGCCTTCAATACTCATTTAGCCTCAAAGAAACAACATAGTTCCACATATACACATGGTAACTGAATGGCAATGATGCATTAATTCATCTGATTGTGGCGATAATTACATATTATTTACATATTTCAAACCATCAAGTTGTGGGCCTTGGATAAATATAAATTTTATTTGCTAATTATACCTCAATAAAACTTTTGAAAAACATTCAATTAGCATCTAGGTGAGACCCATCTATTTCTCTTTTTTTCCCATTTTATTTTATTTTTTCTCCAATAACAGCTTTAATTGGGTGTGGGGCAATAGAACTATTCTTAGCACAATTATGGGTATGGGGTTCCCTGCAGTATCCCTAGGGTGATGGTTCCTGTAATGATTTTTAGAGGGAAACGGCTCCCAACAGATCCCCCTTTCTCTTATATAAAGGCAGGTAGTTATTACGTGGAGAGCACCAGTCAGAGTCAACCATGGTGTCAGATCTAAAGGAGAAGGGACTGAGATAAGGAGAGACCCTCCTCTCCAGTGGAGAAGCAATTTACCTCTCCTGGGAACAGAGGGGTGCCTGATGATTCTTAGGTCGAGTGGGGACCAGGCCTTTTTTCTTTCCCCCTTACCCATCCTAGGGTTCCCAGGGCCCTGTCTTAGGTTGGGGGATTATCCTGCCATAAGTCGCCCGTCCTTGGAGCTTCTCAAATAAAAGGCATCTAGCAGGATTAAAGTAAACAGATCACAGGGCACCCTGTCTTAGGCCATGTGGAGAGCGCCCTCATACCTGAACCATGCCATGTTGAGCCGGTTTCTACAACCTCTATATGGTGTGCTATTCAGGCGAGGATCCACACTTACTTCTGTCATTGGGCCCCTGCATCTATCATTAATGAAAAGACTGTGAGGAGCTCCTCAAACAAAAGATATAATGATATAATTTTGGCACCAGAAACTCCACCTCCAGAGAAGAAGAAAAGGCTTTTTCCCAACCCAGTATTCACCATTTAGTCTGGCCTATGGTATGTCCTCCTTCCTAAGTGCCTACTCCACATAAAGTTACGTGTGCTGCCTGCCAAAAATTAGGGCAGTGTAAAAGGGATCAAATTCTAAAATTTTTAACATATGCATTAAAACCAAACACTTTACAGCATGTGTCAAACTTTTCCCAACATCTATAAGCAGTTACAAATATCATTAGCTCAATTTGAGTAAAAGTACAATGACATACATTGTTGTTATCAAATACCACCAGTTCCAGACTCTGAGCAACAGTGACAGGAACCCCCAATTTTCCCCCTTCTTAAGTGAAGAGAGGTTAATATTTTAATTAAAATGAGTTCTGTGTCCCAAAGTTTAAAGCACTCTGATGTTTAGTCTGCAACTCAGCTCCAAAGCAGACCAGAGTTCAAGCTGCAGAAGCAGTTTAGCATTTGTGCTCCAGGACAGGTGGGGGAACCTGGGCGAGGTGAGCTAGATTCAGCTACATGAAGCACATCCTGTCCCTTATTTCAGCCAGGTCTCCCTGGACCCTGGAGGCAGGATGACACCCTGCAGAGTGGTGTAGCTGGTTTTGTCAGCAGGCACTCCTTTCCTTGGGGGCAGGGAAGACTGGACCAAGGACCTCTCCTCAATCACCTTTGGAAGTCTGGAACTCCTCTGTGTCCACAGCCTCGACATCACGTCCAGATTTTATTTTCTTTCTGTGCAAAATGCACAAACACATCCTCGACCCCAAATATATATACAGGTCAGGTTTTTTCATAATGCATTGCAAGGGCTTTTTCACCTTGTCTTAGCAAAGTTCAGCTTGGTATCATCAAGCCAGATCCGTTTGCATCAGGATCTGTTGGCAACTTTTATGAGTTGCTTTGAAGGAGCCTTGTTATGCTCCATAATTTTTATTATCTAAGCATCATTTTCAGTAGAGTCAGGTAGGAGAGGTTCTGTCTATAGAAGATCATAGACATTAGGCTCCAGTCAGGAAAAAAGACACAGAAAGAAATGATCAAAGGCTTATGTATTCCAGATACTCACTGACTCCAACTGTGTCTTTCTCATTCAGAACTTGGGAACAAATAAACCTAGTTGAGGCCCAGCACACACAGAGAAGCCAGACCTGCTGGAAATGACACAATGGCCCAGGTTCCTGGGATAATAACCCCAGCAGACCCTAAGCAGAGGCTGAGCCAGGCAATCTCACTGGACTCACAGCAAATGAGTTCTCCACTCTCTTTAGACATGAGATGATTCTTCACTCCCTTGAATATAGACCCAAATGCTTACATGTGTGTCCTGCCCAGGAGATATCTGCCACCAGCTCCAGTACAAGCTGTCAGGGTTGGAAGGAACACGGAAGTCCTATTGATATTTGAATTAGGGTGGCCATCTTCTGCTTATCACTTCAAGTCTGAGATAAGAACTCATCCTAGAGAGCACTCATCTCTCCTTTGGGGCTGGGGACAAGGAATTAATTGTGAAAATGTACTGCAAGAGAGTCCCCATGCAAGTGGAGGTGGTGTCCCATAGTTCTAACAGCTGCCTTAGAGTCACCAGTGGTGATTAAACTATATTTCTTTCTACTTGGCAGCCTGAGTTTTCCAGGTGGCCCTGATAAGCAGAGAACCACCTTCCATGTAACACACCTTGAGGACAGACCTTTTTTAAAAATTTTATTGATTTTTATTGACCTCTACATTTTTCTCTTTTCCTGTCCCTGCCTCTCCCCTCCCATTCATCCCTCTCCCAAGGTCTCCATGCTCCCAATTTACTCAGGAGATCTTCTTGTTTTCTACTTTTCATGTGTACTATCAAGGATCGGGCTGTGTCCAGCCACCTGCTTAGCTTAAACCCCAAAATAACCATGAAGAAATTGTATTAATTTAATTACTGCATGACCATTATCTAACCTGTTATTGGATAACTCTCACATATTAGTTTAACCCATGTCCATTATTGTGTATTGCCACTTGACTGTGACTTACAAGCGTCCATATTGGGAAGGAGAACCATGGCATCTGCCTGACTCTGCTCTTCTTCCCATCATTCAGTTCTGTCTCCCCTCCTACCTAAAATGCTGCCCTATCAAAAGGCCAAGGCAATTTCTTTATTCAACCAATGAAAGCAACACAAATATAGTAGGACCTCCTACACCAATTCCCCTTTTCTGTTTAAACAGAAGTGAAAGGCTTTCACTTTAACAAAGTAAAATTACATATAACAAAACAGTTATCAAACCAGAATTACAGTTATAATATTTATATCTATTTTATCTTTTTATCATAACAAAGAAAAATGATAACTATATCTATTCTTCAAGTCCATCAAAGACTCCAGAAGGATATAATATTGCCTAAGTAAACGAGAAATAAACAACTTCCAAAACTCTAGAAATGACAGAGATAACTCGCTGCCTGGACAGTCACCCAAAGTTTTTCTGTACTGTTGGAGCATCCACCTTTGGCCTTGAGGTCCATAGTATACAGCAGAGTTTTCCATGAAGCAGGAAATTTCAAAGACAGTTCATTCACTTTCTTCTGTGTTCTGCAGAATGTCTTGCAGATTCTTTCATGAATCAGGAACGCTGAAGGATCATCTCACCTTTAGGCAAGTTCACCAGTCCTCTCTCTGTGGGTTTTTTGTATCAGTTTATGCACCAGTCCAGGCAAGAGCAGTTTCTTGCCCAAATAGCTAACCAACTTTACAAGGAGCCTCTTCAGTGCCCATCTTCCTCTTGAAGTAGATTGGTGCTGCCAGGAGTAGACGTGTCTCATTTTGTCATGAAAAGCCCTAAGATATTAAACATATTAAATGCCATATTCTGTAGTCTTTGAAAGATATGAAGAATTCCTATCGACCTGAAATATCTCTATATATCTAGAAAATCTAATGAACAGAACTATAAGCTTGATTATTATTGATGATTATCCATATACATATTTTTAAATGAACTACATAATCACAATACCTTAATCAAGAGCAGAAATATACATATACATTTGATAAAATTGACCTTATACTTATATCAATAAATCAAGATTTATACCAATGCAGATTATTCATATCTATATCATATCCTCCTTTAAATGTAAAAGAACATTTATAAACAATATTTGGGAATATGGGCATAGATTTTTTTTTCTAATTGCTTTGTGCTGTATGGGGTGCTGTTAATCAAGTCTTTCATAGTCTATCCTATACGCTAGGTTAATCTCAGTAGGCAGTTGAGCAAAGTAAGTTTTTGAGGGTGTTCATAGCAAGCTTTCAAAAGGAAATGGTCTATCCTACTGTATTGGTCTAGAAGCAATCCACAGGATCACATCTTCTGTGAAAACAAAAGAGGAACCTCTTTTTCAAAGCATCATATCCTTAGTCTCAAATTCTGAAGTCAAGATGCCTTTATAATATACATCCAGGTTCATCTTAGAAGCCCACACAATGAGATGTGCATCAGTACTTAGCACCTTACAGTAAAAAAATTCAAAGAAAACACAATAATATATAGAATCCAGACTCTCTGTGAATTTTCCATTTTTATGTGGTTTATTTTTTTAATCTATGACTATCTATACTCTGTCTCTTTAAAGACTTTACAATTTTATTAAAGCATTAACTTTATGACTTTCTATAGTCTTTTTCTTCTCTCTCCCAAGCCTATGACTTTATCTAACACTATAACCAATTTAGAGGTCTTTTATGTCTGAATCTTTCCTATTGCCTTGTCTTTAATTTTCTCCTGTCTTTTTTTTAGATATAACATTTTTATTACGTAAGTATGATGTAACTATTCAAGTATAATCTGCTTACAGTAATAAATTTGGAAGCTGAACTGAGTAACCCCATAGTTCTTAGTGGGTGTAAATATAACTTTGCATAATTTTCCGAAGTTAATCATCATCATAATACAGAATAAAAAATATCATAAGCTTGTTTACAAAAGTTAAATTTCCTTCATTTGTGGACATTGTTTTTACTTACTCTTGATTATTTCTGTTATTATTTATATCTCAAACTAAACATGTTCCTCATTTTGATTTTCCAAGAGAAACCTTCTTCCAACTATTCAGAAGAAAGCAATTTATGTTATGTTTAATCCACTGTAAATATGATTGTGTTGTCCTACAAAACAGTTTTTTAATAAAGTTATCTCTGTTGGTTAAATTTTTATAGTTAATCTGATTTATCAATATTTTGCCATCAAACATATCCAAATAAATATTGGTACATAGTATGTGCATGAGCATACACTCTGTGCATACACAGAAATACAGGAGCATTCACACACACATTATCCTCCAATATATATTACATGCATAAAAACAGGAAAATAAAATCCAACACTTTAAAACTGACAGTTTTCTGATTGAACTTGATCCCCCAGAAGAGACTTATCCTTTTCTTCTCTGCCCAAAATAAAATTTCTTCTTAGAGGAAGAAATAAATAGCCCATTTTTTTTTTAATTGAAGAGAGAAAACTTGTCCTAGGGAAATTCCCAGGAATCCACAAGGTTGACCAAAGTTAAGACTCCTAGCAATAGTGGAGAGGGTGAGTGAAGTAGATTCCACTGTAGTCAGATTGGTGACTATCCTAACTACCATCATAGAGCCTTCATACAGTAATTGATAGGACAAGATGCAGAGATCCACAACCAAGCACCAGACCGAGCTCCGGGAATCCAGTCAAAGCGAGACAGAAGGTTTTATAGTATAAGCAAGAGAGGTGAGAAGGAAGTCTACAGAGAGAGCTGAACCAGGTTGTGAAAACTTGTGAACTCTAGACCTGCAGCTGTGGAGTCTCCATGTAACTGAACTAGGCCTTCTGCATGTGGAAGAAAGTTGTGTTGCTTGGCCTATCTCAGGAGCTCTTGGCAGAGGGACCAGAATCTATCCGTGATGCATGAACTAGCTTATTGGAGCCCATTCCCTATGGTGGAATGCCATGCTCAGCCTTAAGATGGGATGAGGAATGAGCTTGGCCCTGCTTCAACATAATATGCCAGGTTTTATTGATTCCCCATTGGGAAACCTTATACTTTGGGAGGGGCCAGGGGAGTGGGCTGAGGGAGGCAACAAGGGGGCAGAGAATTGGTTGGAATATAAAATGAAATTTAAAAAAGTGAAACGAAGAACATTCTTTAACTACTAATTTCAGTCGTTTTTACCATGTGGAAGGAAATATGCATTCAAGGATCGTCTTGCAAAGATTAGTAATATTTACCATCAGAAAAACAGGTATTTGGTATATATATATATATATATATACCAAATACCTGTTTATATATATATAAAACAACCTTTCTTTGGTAAGATCTGGCCATTCCAGGAACTAACTCTACTCTCTCTGTAGACCAAACTGGCCTCAAATTCAGAGATTTACCTTCCTATGCCTCCTATATGCTTTATTAAAGGCACGTGCCACCATACCCTGCTGTGATGAATATTTTGTAAATGACATTTGCTGTGTCATATGGTAAATATATTTCTCTATGTTTGAATATTTTCACATGATTTCTATAGTGGCTTCATCACTTACTATCCCACTGACAGTGAATGAAAGTTCCCCATCCTTATCAGCACGTGTTGTCAACTGTTTCTTTTGCTCTTTATCATACTGGCTGGTGGGAAAAGAATTCTCAAGCAGTTTTAAATTGAAATTTCATGAGTATAAGTGATATATAACACTTCTTGAGATATATTTTTAGTTGTTTCGTTCTCAAAAATTCTCTGTTCAGATCCATACCTGTTTTTTGAGTATGCCACTGGGAGTAATTGAAGATTCTCTACCGTCTTGAAGAGTATTTAAAATGTTAAGCAGCTTGGTCGCAGCTGCTCTAGATGCTGGCTTCACCTCTCTCTCCAATTTCAAAATGGTGGAAGTACTATTTCTGCTAGCTATGGAGCTGCCACGAAGTCACCAGAGTCAGACAAGCTGAATCTTTCCTAGTAAGCCACGACCTCCTGGTAAACAAACACACATTAAAAGAAATGGGTTATGTTCAGCGAGACCAGTTTTAACCCAGGCTTTTTTAGACCCAGGCCTGGTGGCCTTGGTGAGTTCCCGACAGAACATCCCACTGCCTCAGTGTGTGGGTGCACCCCTCACGGTCCTGAGTTCCCTGCTCGTGCTCTCTCTCCTTCCGGTCCTGATTTGGACCTTGAGATTTCATTCCAGTGCTCCAGTGTGGGACTCTGTCTCTGTCTCCTTTCATCGCTTGATGAAGGTTAATATTCAGGAGGATGCCTGTGTGTTTTTCTTTGGGTTTTTCTTCTTATTTAGCTTCTCTAAGAACCCGAACTATAGGCTCAATGTCCTTTATTTATGGCTAGAAACCAAATATGAGTGAGTACATCCCATGTTCCTCTTTTTGGGTCTGGCTTACCTCGCTCAGGATAGTGTTTTCAATTGCCATCCATTTGCCTGCAAACTTCAAGAAGTCCTTGCTTTTTACTGCTGAGTAGTACTCTAATATGTATATATTCCATACTTTCTTCATCCATTCTTCAATTGAAGGGCATCTAGGTTGTTTCCAGGTTCTGGCTATTACAAACAATGCTGCTATGAACATAGTAGAGCATATACTTTTGTTGTATGATACGGCCTCTCTTGGGTATATTCCCAAGAGTGGTATTGCTGGGTCCAGGGGTAGCTTGGTCCCGAATTTCCTGAGAAACCTCCACACTGCTTTCCAGAGTGGTTGCACAAGTTTGCATTCCCACCAGCAATGGATGAGTGTACCCCTTTCTCCAAAACCTCTCCAGCAAAGGCTATCATTGGTGTGTTTGATTTTAGCCATTCTGACAGGTGTAAGATGGTATCTTAAAGTTGTCTTGATTTGCATTTCCCTGATCGCTAAGGAAGTTGAGCATGACTTTAGGTGTCTTTCAGCCATTTGAACTTCTTCTGTTGAGAGATCTCTGTTCTGTTCAGCTCAGTGCCCCATTTTATAATTGGGTTGATTAGCCTTTTATGGTCTAGTTTCTTGAGTTCTTTATATATTTTGGAGATCAGACCTTTGTCAGTTGCGGGGTTGGTGAAGATTTTCTCCCAGTCAGTGGGTTGCCTTTCTGTCTTAGCGACAGTGTCCTTTGCGAACATAGTGGACAATGAGAACTATTGAGACCTCAAGGACAATGGCAATGGGTTTTGATCCTACTGCACCTATTGGCTTTGTGGGGGCCTATGCAGTTTGGATGCTCACCTTACTAGACCTGGATAGAGGTGTGTGTTCTTTGGACTTCCCACAGGGCAGGGAATCCTGATTGCTCTTTGGGCGGTCGAGGAAGGGGGATTTGATTGGGGAGTGGGAGGGAGGGGCGGCGGTGGTGAAGAGACAGAAATCTTTAATAAATAAAATAAAATAAAGAAATGGGTTAGATCAAGATGTGAGAGTAGGCCAAAAAGAGGCTAGATATAATGAGCCAGGCAGTAATTTAATTAATTTCTCTGTGGTTATTTCTGCTATAAGCTAGCTGGGCAGTAGAATGGAACAAGGGGCCCGCGCTCCTCCTACCTCAGTCATGTAGATTACACCTATATGTGTCTCTCTTAGGGTCTAGATTATCTGGGATTGTGATTCTTAGGCTGGTTTTCTTTGCTTTACATTTAAAAATGATTTATGAGTGAGTACATTTTATGTTTGTGTTGCTGGGTCTGGGTTACCTCATTAAAAATGATGTTTCCTGATCAATCTGTTAGCCTGCAAATTTCAAGATGTTGTTACTTTTCTCTGCTATGCAGTACTCCATTTTGTAAATGTATCACATTTTCCTCATCCATTCTTGGTCGAGGGGAATTTAAGTTGTTTCCAGGTTTTGGCTATGACAAACAATGCTGCTATGAACTTACATGAGCACATGTCCTTTGGGGGTGCGATTGAGCATCCTCTGGATATATACCCAAAAGTGGTATTACTGCATCTTCAAAAACGTTCTTTTCTAATTTTCTAAGAAAACACACACTGACATCCAAAGGGGCTGTACTAGCTTGCACTCCCACCAGCAATGCAGGAGTGTTCCCTTCACCCCCACAATCTCTCCATCATAAGTTGTCATCAGTACTTTTGAACTTGGCCATTCTCACAGGTTTTAGATAGAATTTCAGAGTTGTTTTGATTTGCATTTATCTGATGACTAAGGATGTTGAGCATTTCCTTGTCTTTCAACATTTTAGATTCCTCTGATGAGAGTTCTCTGTTTAGGTCTGTACACCATTTTTTTAAATTGGATTATTTGTTCTTTCGATGATCAATTTCTTGAGTTATTTGTATATTTTGGAGATCAGACCTCTGTCTGATGTGGAGTTGGTGAAGACCTTTTCCCAGTCTGTAGGCTGTCCATTTGTCTTGTTGAATGTGTCCTTTGCTTTACTAAACTTTTTATTTTCAGGAGTTCTCATTTATTAATTGTTTCTCTCAATGTCTATGCTAGTAAGGTCATTTTATAGGAAGTGGTCTCCTGTGCCAGGCATTCAAGTATACTTCTCAATTTCTCTTCTATGATGTTCAGTGTGACTGGTTTTATATTTAGGTATTTGATTTAATTTGATTTGAGTTTTGTGCATAGTGGTAGATATGGATCAATTTTATTCTTCTACATGTTGATATCCAGTTATGTCAGCGCCATTTCTTAAATATACTTAATTTATTCCATTTGATTTTTTTTTTTTCTTCTTTGTAAGAAAATCAGGATTTGAAGGTGAATGGTTTAACATCCAGGGCTTTGATTCAGTTTCATTGTACCTCGTGTCTGTTTTTATGCCAATACCAGGCTGTTTTCAATACTGAAGCTCAATAGAAGAGTTTGAAGTCTCTACTATATGGGATTGTGATGCCTCTAGAAGTTTTTTTATTGTACAAAATTGGTTTGGCTATCCTGAGCTTTTTGCTTTTCTTTATAAAGTTGTGATGGGCAATGCATGGATTCTGTAGATTGCTTTGGGTAAGATTGTAATTTTACTATGTTAATTCTAGCTACCCAAGATTATGGGAGATCTTTCACTTTCTGGTATCTTCCTCAATTTCTTTCTTCAAAGATTTAAAGTTCTTTTCATACTAGTCTTCCATTTGTTTGGTTAGAGTTACTCCAAGATATATTATGATATTTGTAGCTATTGTAAAGAGTGATGATTCTTTGATCTCTTTCTCAGCCCATTTATCATCTGTGTACAGGAGGGCTACTGATTTCAGTTAATCTTGTGTTCTGATACATTACTGAAAATGTTTGTGAGTTGGAGAAGTTCCTTGGTAGAATTTTTCGGGTTGCTTATGTAAACTATTATTTCATCAGCAGACAGTGAGAGTTTTACTTTTCTTTTCTGAGTTGTTTCCCCTTATCTCCTTTTGTTGTCTTATTGCTGTAGCTAGGACCTCATAACTATACTGAATTGAGTTAGAGACATTGGTCAACTTTGTCTTATTTCTGATTTCAATGGGATCGCTGGGATTTTCTCTCCATTTACTTTGATGTTGGCCATTGGCTTGCTGTATATTTCCTTTATCTATATAGGTACATTCCTTTGGAGACAGAGCTGGTCAGATGGTTCACTCAGCATTGTGGATTGAGGAATCCCAGCACTCTGCCCAGACTAAAGAGAACAATGACATATTCTCCATGGGTCACTAGGCATTCAAATGTATTCATTTGACTAGGAGCAAAAAACTAAGAAAGAAAACAAAGCAGACCTGTGCCCTGTCATAGCTTGATAAATGGAAAATCAATTTAGTCTCTATAATCCTCCAGTGCCCTGAACTGCAAGAGGACTCCCCACATACTCTCTTGTCCTATGGAGTTTATTATTGGGCATTCAAAATGAAGCCTTTGATGAATTTTCACTACAGTCATGTTAGTTGGTTTGACATCTTATTACTGTGGCAGGATTCAGCAAGAAAACCACTTAAAGAGTCAGGATTAATTTCAACTTATAGCTTTGGGGATTGCTGTCCTTGACAAGATGGGCCCATGTCCCTCATCTTGTAAAAAGGAATTTTGTCACAGTGAAATAGGAAGTGATCTGCTCACCAAAGACAGGAAGCAAAGAGGGAGGTAGGGAAGGAGGGAGGGAGTGGGGAGGGAGGGAGAGAGAAGAAGAAGAAGAAGAAGAAGAAGAAGAAGAAGAAGAAGAAGAAGAAGAAGAAGAAGAAGAAGAAGAAGAAGAAGAAGAAGAAGAAGAAGAAAAGTAGTTAGGGTCCAAGACCCAGCCACCAAACACATTCCCTCAAAGATATACTTCCTGTAGTTAGGCCACACCTTCTGAAGTTTCCAGAACTTCTCTGTAGGAGAAGTGCCTGCTTGTTCATGTTGGCAACCCGGCTAGCTTAGCACAAAAATAACCACAAGAAACTCTATTAATTAAAGACTGCTTGGCCCATTAGCTCTATCTTCTTATTGGCAAACTCGTATCTCTTAATTTAACCCATTTCTGTTAACATGTATATCACCACACGGCAGTGGCTTACTGGCAAATGTTTGGCAAGTCTGACAACTCCATGGCATCTCGCTGACTCTGCCTTCTTCCAGCATTCAGTTTTTGTCTTCCCCTGCCTACCCAAGTTCTGTCCTACCACTCTGCCAAGGCAATTTCTCTATTCGTTAATGGTAATCACAGAACACAGAGAGGACCTCCAGCAGACAAAGCCTTTAGCTCATAAGTGGCTTAACAGATATAAACCATAATACCTTGTTCTAAAATGTTACATAGTATTGTTCATGCATTTACAATATTGCAAATGAACAAGTACACTCTGAAATCACTATGTAAATGAATGTCATGTAAGACACGATTCTGGACACAAGTGCATGACCAGTGAGTGTCTAAAGATGTGCCTTAGGTGGGACAGTACTTGCCTAGTGTGATGAGGTTCTGGGTTTGGTTTCCAGCACCATGTAAGTTGGGTATAGCAGTACACACCCAGAATGCCAGCACTAAGGGGAGGTGGAGGTAGGGGGAACAGTAGCTCAAGGTTATCCTTAGTTGCAAATTGGAAGTCAGCCTGGACTCACTGATAAACTGTCTTTAAAAAAACAAATATAGCCAGGGGACAAATCACAAACACAATTAAGGAGGAGTATAACAAGGAGAATGGAAAATGAGTCAGGGGAGAAAAATGGGAAAATGAATGTGCCTCTCTGTTAGACTTTAGTGTATTTTTCCAACATCATTGGCCTGCTCCTGGTGTGTCTCTTCCTCAATGACAACACCTGTCTAAGGTGAGCAGATGCATCCGTGATGTCCATGAGCCCTGGGACATTCATATCTGTTTCTTTATTGAATTTTTGGGCTGTCCTTTTGCCACCAACTTGTTCTTCAATAATAGGTGGATGGCTTAGAAAATTCACAATAGAAGAAATGGATGTGTTGTGGGGAAGAGGGTATGAGAGGTAATAAGTACATCATGGTACACAGGGAAGACTT
Source organism: Microtus agrestis (assembly GCA_902806775.1). NCBI lineage: Eukaryota > Metazoa > Chordata > Mammalia > Rodentia > Cricetidae > Microtus > Microtus agrestis. The sequence continues at coordinate 181,736 of CADCXT010002724.1, forward strand.
AGGGTGTACCTGGGCCGCCACACAGCCACAGCTATGAGCTATATTATGGGGCAGGTAGGGGCAGGACTCAACCAGGAACCACCAGGGACTCGCCTGAGGCCAGGATATAACAAAATCTCTGGGCCCATGCCATGTGTTTAACACTTTAGAAGGCATGAATTTATTGAGGCCTCAATTTTCTATCTGGGTACAATGAGAGCTTGCTCTTTCCTCTCTGACTAAAACTCAGGAAGACTGCAAAGGAGCTGACTTCCAGGGGACCA
>CADCXT010002727.1:0-86067 GCA_902806775.1 Microtus agrestis
ACATGATTCTCAAAGACAAGCAATAACTTATGGTAAGCAGATGATAAAAGAATCCAATAAAATGAAATTATAGGGTAAGCAAGAATTATTTCAGTAATATCTGACAAAAGAGAATTCAACCCCAAAATTGTTAGAACATATGAAGAATGTAATTTCACACTCATTAACTGGAAATTTCATAAGGATAATATTTCAATTATAATTAAATATACATGAAAGACAAACACACCAAATTTCATAAAGCAAATACTATTATGTGAAAAGCCAAAGATTATTGCCAATACAGTGAAAGTAATTAACCTTATTACCATGCTCTCACCAGTAAATAGTTCATTGAAAACTATAAATAGAGAAACAGTGTTAAATTACATATAAATCAAATGATCCTAGCAGATATTAATAGAACATTTCATTCAAACACTGAATAATGCAAATTTTTCTCAAATGCTCATGGAATTTTCTTTAAAATTGAAGATGTATTAGTACACAAGTTAAATCTCAACAAATTAAGAAAATTTATATATCATTCTACCTGACCATAGTGGACTAAAGCTAGTTATCAATAGTAATGTAAAGGATAGAATATACTATAAAATCAAGGAGATTAAACAACACAAAATTGAATCCTGTATGTATCACTGGAGAAATAAAAAAGAAACAAAAATTCCTAGATTTGAATGATAATGAAGACACAACATACCAAAATCTATTTTGAAAGAGTCAAGGCAATTCAAAAAAGAAATATAATAGTCTAAATGCACAAATCAAAAATTCAAGAATATCACTTAAACAAATTTAAGATATTCTATAAGGCATTGGAAATACAAGAACAACTGAACCAAACTCTAAAATGGTAGGTGGGAAGAAATGAGCAACTCAGGTCAGAAACTTAGTGATATTGAAACAAAATAACATGAAAATTATTGCAATAAAATAAAAAAATATTTTACTTTTTTGGAAATATAGGACAATTGACAAGCCTTATGCAGAAGTATTTGAAAATAACAAAAGAATTTCATATTAATGACAATAAGAATAAAAAAGACATTAACTTCTGCAAGATATAGCATGGTAAGTGTAGTCCTCAGCCCTCATCAAGGAAACTTCCCTTTGTTACTGTTTGAGACATAATGGAAAAAGAAAACCAATAAAAATTTAGAGTTGTGAAGCTGAGACCCAATGGATTTATCAACCCCAAAAGACAAAAACTAAAAAAAAATGATAAATTAAAAACACCCTGCAGCTAAGTCTCAAGAAACATTGTAGAAGAGTGACGGAAAGATTGTTAAGAGCCAGATGATCAGGCAGTTTGCTATGAGATAGTGTCTCCTTTTATGCTAGAAGATATACTCATAAAAGCTGACCAACATGGTTAGATAATCATGAGTTGAATAAAACAACAGCAGTAGACATTTTAAAGTAGATGGGAGAAAGTCCATGTGGCTTCAACCCTACATAAAGAACTGCAGGCAGCTAAGAAAAGAAAGTAAAGAAGTCTTCCCAGAGCAAAGCGCACCAATTGGTTATCCAATATTGTCAGAGGAGGCTGCTTATTTGTCCCCAACTGCCCATACCTGAAATAATTACACAGAAACTATATTAATTAAAGCACGGTTGCCTACTAGATTGTCTTTCTAGCTAGAATTTATATCTTAAATTAACCCATTTCTATTAATCTGTGCATCATCGTGAGGTTGTGGCATAATGGAAACATTCTGACATATGTTTCCTATGGTGTCTACATGGTGTTTCCCTAACTCTGCCTACTCTCTCTTTCTCTTTCTCTCTCTCTCCCTCTCCCTCTCTCTCTCTCTCTCTCTCTCTCTCTCTCTCTCTCTCTCTCTCTCTCTCTCTATATATATATATATATATATATATATATATATATATATATTCCTATGTTAAGCCCTGCTATAGGCCAAAGCAGCTTTATTTATTAACCAATAAGAGCAACACTTATGTAGGAAGTCCTTCTGTATATGTGTTGCTTTTATTGGTTAATGACTAAATGTTTTGACCAGTGGCTTAGCAGAATAGAAATAGGCAGAATAACTAAACTGAATACTGGGTGAAATAAGGCAGAGTCAGTGGGACGTCATGTAGCCCCACCTGAGACAGACTCCTGAACTTTAGCTGGTAAGCCACAGCTTTGTGGTGATATACAGATTAATGGAGATGGGTTAATTTAAGATATGAGCTGGCCAGAAATACAATAAGCTATTGGCCAAACAGTATTGCAAATATACGGATTTTGTGTGATTATTTAATGACTGAGCAGCTGGGAACAAACAAGCAGCTTCCTACAACACAGCAAAACACAACACAACACATATACAGAAGATCTTTTCACACAATTATACCAAATGGTTATCCCTGGAAAACATATACACAAAAAACATTATAAAGACTGAGCAGGAAATATTTGTATATTTAGCAATATATGTATATAAATTTACATATATGTATGTAGAAATGATGAAAAGTTGGGGCTATGAATTTGAAAGAGAGCAAGAAGGGGTATATGTGACTTGGGTTCCTACTGTGACTTTCCTTCATTATGTACTGTAAGCTCTAAGATCAAACACAGCTATTTTTCACCAAGTTGCTTTCAGTCAGTGTTTTATCACATTGAGAGCTAGCAAGCACAAGGAATTATCAGGAATGAGGTACCTGCATCAGGTGACTCAAGAATGGAAGAGGAAAAAATTAGGATATTTGGGAGAAGAACTATGGGTAAGGGCAGAAGACAAACTACTTGGCCAGGCATCTTGTGGAAAGCACTTAAACACACAAGTTACTCTCAGTTGTAGGTGGGAGTAGACCCTCTAAGGTAGAGTGTGGGTACTGACACATTGGGCTGGGGTTTGGTAGGAAACCCTTATCATACCCTATTTCCATTCCCTGGGGATTCCATCAACCTTGCTGCATACCCAGTTTTCCTACATCCTGTGGGCCTTCTGAGTCTTCTCTTCTAACTTATCTTATTCCTTTGTTTGCTAGAAAAATCAATCATTTTTTAGGTTTTCTAAATTAATAAAGTGTGGATTTTAAAAACATTACCTTATAATATTCAGAATTTCTTCAATGCCAGCTGTTCATTTTTGTTTCCCTGTTCATTTCTGACTGCTAATTTGGATCCTCTCTTTTGGTTAGTTGGTTAAAGTATCTTCTTGTTTTGTTCATCTTTTCAAAGACCCAAATCTAAAGGTTTATTTTTATTTCTGCCTTGAACCATTCATCATTTAGTAAGTGATTGTTTAATCTCCATGTATTTAAATCTCCATAAATTTTTGCTATCATTTATTGCACTATGTTCACATATATACATGGAGTGATTTCAATCTCTTTTTATAAGTCAAGAGTAATTATTTTTATTGAATATGTTCTTTTCACACAACATATTCTGTTCACAGTATCTCACCACTCATCTCATCCCAAAACCACCTCTACTTCTCTAACTTCATGTCTTCTCTCTCTCTCTCTCTCTCTCTCTCTTTAGAAAACAAACCAGCAAACTAAACAGACTACCAAAGAGGAAAAAACAAAAAAGTACAAAGAAGTACACACACACACACACACACACACACACACACACACACACACACTCACACTCTAACAACTCAAAGTCAGAAAACAAAATACATAACTAAAAGTTCAGTAAGGCATAAAATTCCCCAAAACATTATAAAGCACAGTTTTTATTAACTACCTTTGAGTTAATTTGTATTGATTATTTACTGCTGAGCATGGGACCTGCCCTTAAGAGGGATTTATATACCTGGTAAGGCTCCATTGGAGAAAACTCATCTTTCCTTTGCAAGCAATTGCCAATTGGATATACCTTCTTGGTTAGGGATAGGCACTCATGTTCACTTCTACTCTCAGTGAAGGGATATGGCTTGGACTTGTGCATGCCCTGTTCATGCTGCCACAGTCTCTGTAAAGTGATATGTACTAGACAAAGTCACTATATTAATTTCCTTTGGGTACTGTTGTAGTTTAAATGAATGGGTCCTACATAGGATCATGTGTGTGAACACTTGGTCCATAAATGATGATGCTCTTTTAAGGGGTTGTGGAACCATTAGAATGTATATACTTGTTGGACGAAGTACCACATTCACTGTAGGTGGTCTTTGAGAGTTCATAGCCTTGTCCAACTCTAGTTTGGTCTCTCAAGGATGGAGATATGAGGTCTTGGTGTGGGAGGTCCTTCTGTCTGTGTGTTGCTTTTATTAGATGATGAGTAAAGAACTGCTTTGAGCCTATGGCAGGGAAGAACAGAAATAGGTGGGGAAAACTAAGCTGAATGCTGGAAGGAAGAAGGGTGGAGTCAGAGAGAAGCCATGGAGCCACCAGAGATAGATGCTGTGAACTTTGCCCAGTAAGCCACAGTCATGTGACGACAACCATGTGGTGAGATACAGGTTAATAGAAATGGGATAAATTATAGAAGAGTTAGCCAGTAAGAAGCTAAAGCTAATGGGTCAAGCAGTTATTTAATTAATGCAGATTTTGTGTAATTACTTTGAAGCTGAACAGCCAGGAATGACCAAGGAGCCCCTCTCCTTGCTACAAGTTTCCTGACCTGCTTGCCTGTTGTCATGTTTCCCTGCCCTTATGGACTGTCCTCTGGAAACATGAGCCAGCCGGAATTATTCCCACCTGCCAAAAGATCCATTTATCAAAGTATTTTATTACAGCAGTAGAAAAGCAACTAATACAAGGTCTTAGAAGAAGCATGGTAGAACATGCCTGAAACACCAGTGCCCTGGAGTCAGTGATAGCATGTCCATACATTCAGGGTGACCATGATCTAGATGTAGAAATTGTCTCAAAAATAAAAACAAAATAATAAAAATGCCATATTGCTACTACTTTCATCATTCTCTTCCTTCCCTTAAATTCTGATCTGCCATCATCTCTCACTTTTCCTTTTATATTATTATGGAACCAGGATTGAGCTAGTGGTATAGTTTTAAAATGAGCTATTTATTGGCCAACATTGAAACATTTGCTTCAATACATTTCAACATAATGTGGACTAGCTGCATCTATCATGATCGACAATTGTATCCTGGAGGGGTTTTCTATGTGGTTTCAGGAGATCTCTCCTTTCATCCCAGCCATATCATTGGTTGTTCCCCACCCCTAGATTTTTGTGAACAATTCTTGGGAGTTAACTAGGAGCGTTCCTGGTATGTTGATGCCACTTCTAGCACAGCATCTACATATAGTAAAGTTATTTTACAAAATGTCACTAACTCCAATGACAGGATTTGAAATTGTGCGTCATAGAGAAAGAAAAAAATTATAGACAGGGATAAACCAGTCAGGTAGGTCTTGAATATGAGCAGGGAGACACATTGGCAAACATATCCCACTTCTCAAATGCTGGGTAAGAAACATAAAAAAGGGAATTGAAAATTTATTGTGGTTTGTTAAACTGCTTTTGCACTCATACACTAATGACTGAAACTTGGGAGATGATCTCAGTGGGAGATAACATTTGATGATGTAATAAACGTCTCAGAACTATAAACAGGCCAGTCACCACTCAACTGATTGTGAAGTCAGCAACCAGCCTTGAAGAGCACATGAGGGAAACCATCATGTTTTCCTTAGCTTAAGTGATTCTGTCACATAACTGGCCACCAACTCAGTTAAAAATACTGTAACAGGTAAGTATACTTATACAGCTAAGTATAAGTTGCATTCACATTTGTTGTATATGTAATTTATGTTTCTAAGTATCCATATCAGAATTTATGACTGACTTTGGGAAAGTAGTTTCACCACTACATGTCTATTGACATTAAAGTGGTAGTTACATGTTCTCCTCCAAGATCCATGACAACACTAGTTCTCTGTATTTTCCCAGGTTTCCTGTACCAGGCATGGCTTGTCTCTCATAAGTGGGTCTTAAATACAATTAGAGTTTGGCATGCTATCACTGGATCTCTAGGGCTATCTTTCCATGGTGGTCATTGTTGTGGTTCATAGGCATCATACCTGGATAAGTCTATTGGTTGTTTCCCTACCTTGAAAACCTTCCTGGTACAATTAAAGTTAGACCAGAGTGAGGCTGCCCTCAGGTCTGTTCCTCCTCAGAGGTTTCTGAGCTGAGTCTGAAGTTTATGGTGTCTTTATCAGTAGGGACTTACTTTTTTCCTCTAAGGGTCAGCCAAAGGGAATAGCAATATTCTGTATTGGTATTCTCTTTGATAGCCCTTACCAACAATTCAAAAGAAGGCTTCTAATGCCTGCAGATGGAGATTGTGTTAGCTGATATTTGGCTTTTTTTTTTTTTTTTGGTTTTTCGAGACAGGGTTTCTCTGTGGTTTTGGAGCCTGTCCTGGAACTAGCTCTTGTAGACCAGGCTGGTCTTGAACACACAGAGATCCGCCTGCCTCTGCCTCCCAAGTGCTAGGATTAAAGGCGTGTGCCACCACCGCCCGGCGAGATATTTTCTTTTATACAGTATATTTATACAGAAGTCATATGCTTTATAAGTCATTTATTTTTTAAGAAAATCATAGTATGGTTCATCATAATTTTTCAGAAATTCTTACTGTTGTTTTATCATCTACTATCCTTCTGTATTTATTATTTCCTTCATCCCTCCATAAATCCCCATTTTCTCTATTTCCCACATAAGATTTCTTATAACCTGCTATTCTCCTCTGCATTGGTCCTCCGCCACATATAGTGACAAATGGGGCATTTTATTATCTGTGGTTAGGGAGTTGATCTAGAATATATACTCACATCTGATGTTTTATACCTAGGAGCTTCCAATGAGTGAAAAAATGTGATGTTTTTCTTTCTGGTCCTGGGTTAGCTCATTCAGTATTGTTCCTTTTTCTATCCACTTGCCCAAAATGTTTATTATTTCACTTTTGCTTTACATTTGAATAGTATTCTATAGGGCATATGCACTGTATTTTCATTATCTATTCTTTGTTTGATGGATATTAAGGTTGTTTCCCTGTTTTAGCTATAGTGAATAGAGCAACAGTGAACATGGTTGAGCAAATATATTTGGAGTAGGATATCTTTTCCTTTTGACATATTTCAAGGAGTGGTATACCTGGGTAATGTGGTAGATCTCTTTTTCTTTCCTGAGAATTCTCTGCATTGATTTTGAGAGTTGCTTTACAGGTTTGCAATTCCCAAAAATGTGAATAGAACTCTTTCCCACACACCCACTTCAGCATTAGTTGTCACTTGTTTTGTTAATCATTGCCATCCTACTGGGATCAAAAGGAAATCTCAAGTTTTGGTTTTCACTTCTTCAATTGCTAGAAATGATGAACAACTTTGGAAATGTGATTTGGTTTTGGTCACATTTTCTTCTTTCGAGAATGTTGAAATAGGAGCGGCGGGGCTGCGTCCCCAACACCCAGCCGCTTGCACAGCTAGCTTTACCCGAAATAATTACATGGACACTGTATTCATTTAAGCACTGCTTGGCCCATTAGCTTCAACCTCTTAACACATTTCTAATCATCTATGTAGCACCATGAGGTGCACTTACCAGGAGATTCTAGCCTACGTCCATCTTGGGTTGGAGCTTCATCATATGTCTCAGAGAGCAGAGCTATCCTGTCTGCCGCGAGACAGGAGCATGGTGTCTCTCTCTGAGATGTCTGGCTCTGAGAGGAGCTGCATGCTTTCTGACCTCACTTCCTCTTCCTCTCAGCATTTTCTTCTGTTTACTCCACCCACCTATGTTCTAACCAATCAGACCAAGCAGTTTATTTAATGCTTATCCAATGAAATCAACAGATTGATATGACACTCCCACATCACGAGAACTTTATGTTTAAGTCCCTGGCTCATTATCTGTTTTTTCTTCCATGAAGGTTTAAATGCACTTTCCTTGTTATATATTTATATATAGTTAGTGTTTTAACTGTAATATTCTGTGGGATTTTCTTTCCCATTCTGGTCTATTTGGTGTTCTGTGTGCTTCAGTATTTGCATGGGTGTGCCTTACCTTAGTATGAGGAAGTTTTCTTCTAAGATCTTGAAGAGTGCCCTGTCTGTGCTATCGAATTGGCAATATTCTCCCTCATCTATGCCTATAATTTGAAGGTTCTGGTTTTTTTATGATGTCCCACATTTCTTGTATGCTCCTTCTCTGTGTTTTTGTAAAATTTTCATATTCCTTGCTTGTTTGACATTGAGCCTCTTCTTTATCTCTGTGTTCTGATGTTCTTTCTTCTGATGCAGTCATTCTACTTACGAGGCTTTCCCCTGAGTTTTCTACTTTAATTACTGGATTTTTATTTTAGTTTGAGTTCTCCTCAACATTTGTATCTCCTGGTTGAATTCTGTTCTCTGGTCCAAGGCTGTCTTTGTCATCTTCACCAATCTTATATTTGTGTGTTCTTGGGCATCACTCAAGCATTTGTTCTCCTTCAGTTCTGTCTCTTTAACTTTAATGACTATTTCTTTTTGTCTTTTTATATTCCTGGAATTCTCTACTGAAGTCTATGACTGTCATTTTAAATTATGTGTCCTTGTCCTGGGGTTTATCTTCATAGTTCTCATTAACAAAATCTTGTCCAGGTCTGGTAGGTTTTGGAGAGAAAGCACTGACTTGATTTTTTATATTGATTTAATTTTGCAGTGAGATCTAGGCATATGGCCTTATTCTGTTAGTTTTTTGTCATATATGCACAGACCAGATTGGATCAAAAAAGAAAAAGTATGGGCATGTTGGGCATATTGTACAGAAAGTTTGAAAATGGCTAGAGAGGAATGAAGTCTACTGGTTAAAGTGAACTGAGATGAGTGAACAGTGAACATATGATGGTCCTCATGTTCCAGGACTTGAGGGTGGGCATTGATTTGACTAGATGAAAATGTTTTATGTTGTATAGGAGAGGCCTTCTGGATGGGAGGCAAGCAGGGTTGTTCCTAGCAGAAGCCTAGAGGTTGTTTGACATGCACACATTGGTGGTTACACTAAGCTTGGTCATAGGTGTGGGTCTTGGGGATAGATTTGCTAGTTGGGACGTCTATGTGTCAGGGGAAGGTCAAAGACACTCACTGGATTAGACCCTGAAGAATGTTAAGTGAGATCTGGATGGATAGAGAGGTTAGATGCTATGTCCCAGAAGTATCCCTTTTTTGTCTTCTTTCATTTATTTTATTTTGAAGTCTATCTTGTCTGAAATTAGGGTAGAGAAAACTGTTTGTTTAATATTCCTATTTGCTTAGGATACTTTTCATTCTTTCAATCTAAGGTCACTCTCGACTTTGAAGACAAGATGAGTTCATAGTAAACCATACAAAGATAGCTCTTGTTTCTTTATCCAAATTGAGTCTTTTGATTGTGAAGTAGACATCACTTGTTCTTAAAGTTATTATTAAAAGGTGTTATTAGTTGCAGTCATTTTTATAGTTTTGTTATTTGTGTTCTTAGTTGCAGATTATGTTATAGTTATTATAACTTTATTTTCTTTCTAAAGTAAATTTTCTATACTTCATCCTACCTTAGATTTAGTAAATTCTAAAATACACACTAGCCACTCTATTACACAAGCTCATTTTTTTAGGATAAAACTAAGGACAATGTGAATATATATGTACATAAGTTCCATATATATATATATATATGTATATGTATATTATATATATATATATATATATATTATACATGACATTTCTCATACATGATGCACATGACACCATTGATTTTAAGTCAATATTGGTATTAATCCAGATGTAGGAACTCAATGATTGATCAGTAAAACCATGGTTCATCCATACAATGAGAAACTTGTCATTATAAAAGTTGACAAACTTCTAACACTTGATGAACCTGGCATTAGTTAGTGTGGTAGCTACTGCCTCTAATGCCAGCAGTTGAAAAGGAGAGGAAGCAGGATTGCTTCTAACTGAAGGCCACAATGGGGACATAGTTCTAGGCCAACCTGGGATACAGAGTAATACAGTGTCACACAAATGAATAGTTAAATGGTCTGAGTAAAAAATAAATAAATTAAATTAAAAAACATCTTTAATGTATAGCCACACTTCTATCTTTAAGGTTGGCATATAACTCCATGATATGGATATCTCATAAATTATCCAAATGTTGCGCTTGAAGTAGATTTCTATTTTTGGTGTGAAATTTCATATTATCAAGATTATCTGGAAGACCAAATATGTGGAACCAAAATTCATTGTGATTCTGTAAACAGTGGAAAAAGAAAAATCTTAATTTTGTGAGGATTATCAATGTGCTACTAAATGTTCCCACTGAGCAATTCTTTTTGAGTTTGATCAGAACACACTCCCTGCAGGAGATTTCCTGGTCAAAAGTCCATCTACTCAACATAACCTTTCTCCCCTGGTACTGCCCCCCAGAGGAGTTAATCTCCCAGTCCTGAAGAATCCATACTCATGAGGTCCTGTGTTTCCTTGCAGTTGCCTGGCGTTCAGCATCACCGTTGTGATGGCCAGCAGGCCTGCCAGCAGGCAGCTAGGAGGCTTTGCTCTGGCCACCCTAGCTTGGATCCTGTGCAGTGTCTCGATGGGCCTCCCTCAGTGGAGAGTGTGGTGTTTCCAGGAGCCCATGGATTTCAAGCCCAGAATGACTTTAGTGGGGATGTGGCAAGTCTGCGTTTACCACCAGGAAGGCAATTCCAACACTTCCAAAGTGTGTTACAAATATAACTACCAAGACCGCTTCATCCCTTTGGATATTCGAGTGGCTCAACACCTACTACTGATCTCCAGCTTTCTCGGCATGATTGCCACAGTCACTGTCGTTGTGGCTCTTTGGAAATTGTACTCAGGGAGACTCCGGAAGAAAGACACCTACAATCCATTCATCCTGCCAGGGATTCTGAACTACATTGCTGGCAGCTTTGTCTTCCTGTCCACCTTGTACAACTATTTATCCATCATTCGCAATGATGGGATTGACTTCCCCCCATCTTTCCAAACGCCCTTTTTCCCAGATACCCAGAAGGTTGGCAAAGCTCTGGCAATGGCCACCCTTTCTGCCTTTCTCTTTCTAGTGGGTGGCATAATTTCTGTTTCTTTTACTCTTCCCGGACATTCCGAAAAATATTCTGTCATTTAAATATAAATTTCCAACTTACACATGCTTGAAAATCCAAAATTGCAAGGACTAATCACCAGTATTTTTCGGATACCTCCCTAAAATTTAAAGATTCGAACCATGCCCAAGGAAGAGAAGTGGGCTTCCAGTTACATTTTTTTGTCTTGGTTGCTTCAGTTTTTCATCGAGAGGTTTATGGATTTTCATTAAATAAATTCTTGCCCACTTAGTCTTATGAGTTCTGTATTTGAATTGCTCTTGCTGACAGTAAATTATCAAGAAACATAGTAGATATGGAAATGAGTAGCAGAATACAATGACCCCTTACATTATCCTCTACGTTCATAAGAATTAAAGAAGAATGATTTCCCATGTTGTACAAATTACAACTATGCACCAGATGATATTTCCCAAAGTATGTTACAGATTGCTATAAGGAATCTCCCCAATGTGTTTGTCAAAATACTTGTGAAGATTTTCCCGTATTTCCTTGCTCCCTCTTTTACTCCTTTTGATTTTTCTTTTACAACAGTTTTAAATTTGAGGAATCTCATCCCAACTTTTATTCTCCTTGTACTTCATCTTTATTACATACAAAACATTTTAATACTATCCTATACTTAATTAGCTTAACAGATATTCCCTGTTATAGTTCCTTACAGGTTTTTATGTCTTTACTTGTGAGACATTTACTAGGGAAATGTAAAAGAAAATATTCACCACAGAGAAAGTATCAACTAAAGCAATAAAATAATTCTAACTAGGTATCACTTGGATGGAATGGACTAACTTGAGGAACACCCTAAGGAAAGCACCAATCTAAATTCTTGAAAGAAGTGTCATTTTTCCTGAAAGTTTGTGATCTAGTTTATAGTGGCAAGGGAGTCATTTGCCAGGATCTTGAGATTGCTAATTACCTTGTCATCATAGATAGAAACCAGAGAGAGGCAAATGCTACATTTGATTGGCTTTCTCCTTTTCATACAGTCCATGGCCCAAGCCCAAGGAATGATGCTACTCACCTTTAGGACAGGTCTTCCCACTTCAACCTACCTATTTAAAAGAGCGAGATGCAGGGTTTCCAAGAGGTTAATGAAACAGAGGTAATATCTCACAAGTGTGTCTACAAACATTATATGTTATTCTAGATTCTGTGAAATTAACAATGAGTATACACTATAACACCCTATTCATGGCGATGTGATAGTGAATAAATCACCCTGACTTAAATGACAAGCCCCTAGAGATTCAGAGGAGATGTGGTTTAACAATGGGAACAGTTGCATAGTAAATTGAGAATTAAGGATATATAATGGTTATCAAATATGATAACTGAAAATTCTATACTCTCCCCTTCATTTTTTAGAACAAAAGGCCAAAAAATATTCCTAGTAAGGGGACTGCTTTGGGAAAAGGGAAATAGAATTTTATGAACCATTATTTCAAAATATGTACTTGGAGACCTACAGGCTTATTATGCCATCTGAAATGAGCAATGACCCTTGATAGCCAATATCACATCCAGAAAACCTAAAATGAAATTCTTAATCTATTGTAGGATATCAGACACCTCAAACAAGTGGTACATTCATTCCATATCTCAGTAAGGGTATCTATTATAGACATAAAATGCTATGGCCAAAGGAATTTAGGGCATGGGAAAGGGTTTAATTTTTCTTTTAGGCACAAGAAAATCAGGGCATAAACCTAGAGGCAGCAGCTGATGCAGGGTGAATGTTTTTTGGAGAACATCCTCTGTGACTGGACTCTGCATATTTATTTGGTTGTGGTTTTCTGTAGTGGTCTCTGTCTAGTGCAGAAAGAAATTTCCTCCAAGAGAGATGAAATCTACAGTTACAGCACAAATGTTTATAGATTATTGTTAGGGATTATGCTGGTTTAATAAATTAGTGACCATAGTTTCTCTTCCAATAACCGTAATTTCAATAGCACTAGTTATGTTTCCAATACTAAGCATGACATCCATCTGTTGAGGTCTTTAGTATAATTGGAGAGCCATTGATTACTGTCAAGGTATGTATGCCATTTGTGCTGGTCATTAATGTGGCTAATAAATATCATAGCTGGGTAGGACTATTGCTTGGCTCTCTGTTGTGAAATTGCATGTTAACTTCTGTTATCATGAAAGCTAGACCTCAGGGATGGGGTGTTCATGTCAGTTACAGATCAGGGTCCTCTGGGTCCTGTTTCTGAAGAGCATTTTGTTTTAAATAATGGGAGCTTACCTTACACCCCTAAGGGTGGGTAACCAAATGCAGTGGCCATAGCTATAAGTTTGAAGAGTCTTTTATATCCCTGACCAACAATTCAAAAGAGGGCTTCCCATGCATGATATTAAAGTATTGGAAGAGGGAGGCCACTTGTTGGTATTTGGCCACCCAGCTAGCTTAGACCCAAAGTAATCACACAGAAACAGTATTAATTAAATTACTGCTTGTCCCATTAGCTCTAGATTTTTTGCTAACACTTACTTATTAATTAAACCCATTTTTATTAATCTGTGTATCACCATGTGGCAATGGCTTACTGGCAAAATTTCAACATGTGTGGCTCTGGTGGTGGCTCCATGGCTTCCCTATGACTCTACCCCTTTTTCTCCCAGCATTTAGTCCAGTCCTACCTGCCTAGCTCTGCTCTGCCCCACCCTGCTCTGCTACAGGCTCAAAGCCATTCTTTATTCATTAATGGTAATTGCAGCATACAGAGGGATATCCCACATCACCTCCCCTTTTCTGTTTAAATATGAAGGAAGTCTTTAACTTTAACATAGTAAAATTACATATAACAAACAAGTATCGACCAAGAATTATAGTTACAATATTTATATCTATTTTATCTTTTGTCAACGCTAAGGAAACTATAACTTCAATTATAAATTATTTAACTTCATCAAAAGCTCCAGGAGGATACAATATTACCTAAGTAAATAGAAAGCACATGTAAGCAACTTTTAAAAATCTAAAATTGACAGAGATATCTCGCTACCCGGACAGTCACCCAAAGTATTTGTATCATTGGGGCATCAATCTTTATCCTACAGACCCATAGTATCTAGGAGACTTTTTTTTGAAGCAGGTAATTTTAAATACAGTTCCACCTGTATTGGCAGTTTGTTAGTCACATTTTGTATATCTTGTAGAAGGTCTCACAAACTCTTTTATGAATCAGGAACCCCAAAAATTTGTCTCACCTTACGCAAGTTTAGCACTCATTTTTCTGTGGATCCTGCATGTTCAGTTTACATAGCATACAATAAATAAGTCCAGGCAAGAGTAGTTTTTTTGCCCAAATGTTTAACCAAGGAGCCACTTTAAGGCCTATCATTCTCTTGAAGTAGCTTGGTGCTCTAGGAGCAGATGTGTCTCTCTGTCATGACCAGTGTTAAGTTCTTAAATATTATAAATGCCATCTTTTGAAGGTCTCTGAAAAATTTGAAGAATACCTCTCTATCTGAAATATATTTCTATACATCTAGAAAATTTAACTAACATGACTACAAGATTGACTATAATAGATAATTATCTATTAACTTATACTTTTAATTGTACATTACATTTTTAAATGAACTACACAATCACAATACTTTAATCAAGAGCAGACATATACATATAGCAAGACTGACCTTAAATTGCATTAATATACCAATATCCATACCAATGAAAATTATTTATATCTATATCATAGTCCCTTTAAATGCAAAGAAACATTTATAGATATTAGTTGGGAATATGGGTGTAGTTTTTTCCATACTGCTTTCTGAGGATTGTTGTAGATAGTAATTTTTGGGAGTGTCTACAGTGATCTTCAGGGTGTCTTGTTTCATCAAACCACACCAGTCTGGAAGCAATCCATAGGTTCTCATCTTCCATGAAAACAAAAGAAGAACCTCTTTTTCAAAGCAACATATCCTTAGACCCAAAGTAATGATACCTTTATAATATATATGCTGGTTTATCTTATTAGCCCATAAAATGACATGTCTCTCTGTACGTAGATTATTTACAGTACAAAAATTAAAGAAAACACATTAATATACCTAATCTAGACTCTGTGAATTTTTTATTTTTATGTGACTTATTTTTACTGTATTAATTTTTAAAAGCTTAATATTAATTTTATTATTTTTACTCTTTTATGACTGTCTGTATTTTGTATCTTTAAAGACTTTACCTTTATTAAGCCATTAACTGTCTTTTATGACCTTTTATACTGTTTTGTTTCAAGCCTATGTACATTTATCTGAAACTGACTCATTTACAGGTTTTTTTTAAAATCTGGATTTGTCTTCTTTGTATATCTGTAGATTTTTACTGTCCAGGAGTGCTAAGCACTTTTTAAAACTGGATTATGTATATTATTTTGTTCTTTTTGCATTTTTGAATGTTTAATGAGTTAACTGCAGAAAAACATTTGTTTCTGGGGGCTCCTAAACTAAATCAACATATATATTTTAAGGGTATCTTGATTACAAAATTTGAGTCTAAGGATATGTTACTTTGGAAAAGAGATTCTCCTTTTGTTACCAGAGATGATAGGAACCTGTGGATATTTTACAGACTAATGTGGTTTGGTGGAACAATATCCCCCAAAAGATCTCCAAGTACCCTAAAGATACTTCACCTAACAATCAGCAGGAAGCAGTTTTAAGAAAACTATGTCCAAATTCCCAAAATAATTGTTTATAAATGTCTATTTTCATTTAAAAAGGGATAAGATACAGAGATGAATACTTTACATTGATACAGATCTTGGTGTATTGATACAGATTTAAGGCCAATTTTGTTACAATGTGTATATGCATTTTTGCTCTTGTTTAAAGAGTTGTGTTTGTGCAGCTCATTGAAAAATATAATTTATAATTAAAAATTACAGATTAATAGATAGTCCTATATAATAATTAAACTTGTAGTTATGTTAGGTTTTCTAAATGTACAGAGACATATTTAAGAGAGAAGGCTTGGAAATAAATGAATAGTCTCTTTTTACAGTTTTCAGGTTGTATCTCCTGGTTTGAAATTTCTGGTTTTAATCTAGATATATGAGCCCTAATGCTTCCTCCCAGTACTTTAACATCCATGAGGTTGCTCAGTAAATCTGATAAGTTACATCTTTATCTGATTCTCAACTATTTTTATAGATATTCTTTTCAGGCTCTCAGAAAGACTCAATCCTTGGGGTCTATGATATGTGTTGCTTCATACTTTCGACTAGGTATGATGTTATTTTCATATTCCTGTAGGGAGGAGATGGATTTGTGTTGAAATAAGAGCGGCGGGGTTGCATCCCCAGCACCACGGCTGCCCACACAGCTAGCTTTTCCCAAAATAATTACACGGACACTGTATTCTTTTAAGCACTGCTTGGCCCAATTCTACCTAGCCTCTTCTAGGCTAACTCTTGCACCTGGACTAACCCATTTCTGATAATGTGAGTAAGCACCCCAAGGTGCGCTTACTGGGAAGATTCTAGCCTACATCCATCCTGGTTCTGAGCTTCATCGAGAGTGCCTCAGAGAGCAGAGCTATCCTATCTGCCTGCTAGACAGGAGCATGGCATCTATCTCTGAGGCGTCTGGCTCTGAGTGGAGCTGCATGCTTTCTGACCTCACTTCCTCTTCTTCCCAGAATTTTGTTCTGTTTATTCCACCCACCCAATGTTCCTACCTATCAGGGCCAAGGCAGTTTATTTAACCAACGAAATCAACAGATTGATATATGACACTCCCACATCACTTCCCCTTTTTCTCTTTAAACAAAAAGGAAAGGCTTTAACTTTAACATAGCAAAATTACATATAACAAAGGAAAACATTTTAACTATCTATCTATTCTTCAACTTTATCAAAGACTCCAGAAGGATATAATATTATCTAAGCAAACAAGAAATAAGCAACTTTCAAACTCTAGAAAAGACAAGAGACATCTTGCTGCCTGTACAGTCACCTAAAGTTCCTTAGTACCGTTGGGGCATCCATCTTCGGCCTACAAGCCCATAGTTTCCAGCAGACATTTTCACAAAGCAGGAAATTTCAAAGGCAGTCACTATCTGCTTGTCCTGAATAATGTCTTGCAGACCCTTTCATGAATCAGGAACCCCGAAAGATCATCTCACCTTTACGCAAGTTCAGTAGTGCTCTCTCTGCGGGTTCTCTGTGTCCAATTTATGCAATAGTCCAGGCAAGAACAGTTTTCTTGCCCAAATGGCTATCAAACTCCATAAGGATCATCTTCGATGCCCATATTCTTCCTGAAGTAGATTGGTGCTGCCAGGAGCAGAGTGTCTCATTGTAATGAAAAGCCTTAAGTTATTAAAACATTAAATGTCCTATTCTGTAGTCTTTGAAAGATATGAAGATTGCCTATCTAAAATATATCTATGGACATCTAGAAAATCTAACTAACATAACTACAAGCTTGACTATTATTAATGATTATCCATTAACAACCTATATATGTTACATTTTTAAGTGAACTGCACAATCATAATACCTTAGTCAAGAGCAAAAATACATATACATATAACAAAATTGACCTTAAATTTATATCACTAAAGCAAAATCCATATCAAAGCAAATTATTCATTCCTATATCATATCCCCCTTTAAATGTAAAAGAATGTTTATAAACCATATTTGGGAACATGGGCGCAGTTTTTTCTCTCTGAACTGCTTACTGCTGAATGGGGGCATCGTTAATTAGGTCTTTCATGGTATAACCTGTGTGCTAGTTTCATCTCAGTTGGCAGCTGAGCGAAGCAATTTTCTGAAGGTCTTCACAGCAACCCTTCAGGAGGGTGTGGTCCATCATACCATATCGGAATAGAAGAAATGAACAGGTTCTCATCCTCTGTGAAAACAAAAAAAAATAAACTTCTTTCCAAAGTATCATGTCCTTAGATCCAAATTTCAAAGTCAAGGAAATTTCAGAATATCTATGTTGGATTAGTTCAGCAGCATTTATAAACAAATATCTTTTAGCAGCTGTTGCTCCTTCCTCAGCATTCAAACAATTCAAAGAAAGCATAATAGCATACAGTATCAAGATTCTCTGTGTATTTTCCATCTTTGTAAGGCTTTATTTAACTCTATTTCATTTATTTTTACTTTTATTTATATTCTCTGTATCTTTGTCCTGGAATAACTCTGTAGACCAGGCTGTCCTTGAACTCTCAGAGATCTGCCTGTCTCTGCCTCACAGGCATTGGTATTAAAGGTGTATGCAACCACACCTTAAAGTCACAGAGGTCAAACTCCCTCTGTCTCCCAAGAGTTGGGATTAAAGGTGTGTACTACCACACCCAACTACTTTCTTCCTTATTTTTTTTACTTTAAAAACTTTAACTTTTAGTCTGCATATATTTTCAACACTATAAATAATTTAAAATTTTTCTTTGTCTTTGACGCTCTCTTTACTGAATCTCTCTCTCTGTTTTTCTGACCACATGAGTCTTTAATTTACCAAGCAATCTCAGTAGGACTAAAGCTGTGGCTTTGCCAGCTAGATCCAGTCCATTCCTTAGCTTTCCAGTCTCATGGCTGAGGTACCGCCCTAGGCCTGTTTACTGCCATGGCATTTCAAGGTCCCTTCCAGCAAGTGAGTTGCAACAGACAACAATCAATTCCTCTCTCTGTAGTAGGCCCTCCTGCCTCAAACCGTCAGTTTTTTCCCTGGTAGGATGGCCAAGAAGCCAGCATTTTAAAACAACATAGTTTTTATTCTGCTACTGCTGAAAACAAACAAAAATTCAGTTGGCTTTTATCAACACCATTTAAATGTTTTCTGGCAGGACCTCTTAAGAGCTACAGGGCTTCACAGCTAAAGCTGAGTCAGGAAGCCTCTCTTAGATGGGAGTGCTTGCTTGCCTCTAGCAAGCAGAGTAGAACCGAGAAACTGCTGCTACCAAGAAACCAGGCGCAAAGCATTCATTTTGTTCTAGAATTACTTCTCAAGCTGTCTCAGGCTTTATGTGGAAGCAGTTGTCCACGTGGGCGCCTTTGTTGAAATAAGAGCGGCGGGGCTGCATCCCCAGCACCACGGCTGCCCACACAGCTAGCTTTACCCGTAATAATTACACGGACACTGTATTCTTTTAAGCACTGCTTGGCCCATTTCTACCTAGCCTCTTCTAGGCTAACTCTTGCACCTGGACTAACCCATTTCTAATAATGTGAGTAAGCACCCCAAGGTGCGCTTACTGGGAAGATTCTAGCCTACGTCCATCCTGGTTCTGAGCTTCATCAAGAGTGCCTCAGAGAGCAGAGCTATCCTATCTGCCTGCTAGACAGGAGCATGGCGTCTCTCTCTGAGGCGTCTGGCTCTGAGTGGAGCTGCATGCTTTCTGACCTCACTTCCTCTTCTTCCCAGAATTTTGTTCTGTTTATTCCACCCACCTATGTTCCTACCTATCAGGGCCAAGGCAGTTTATTTAACCAATGAAATCAACAGATTGATATATGACACTCCCACATCAGATTTGATCTAGGTTTATTATGTATTAAGAAGTCTAATGATCTTCATATCTAAGATCAGATCTATTTTGAATAATTTCCTTCTAAATAGTAATACATAGAGGCTGAACTTGACCTAGACTTTAAAAAAATCTACTTTGTTTCTCATGAAGGCAATGAATGAAAATATCCATTTTGTTGAGGATTCATAGAAGTTTTGCTAGAATTTGTTTACTAGTTTAGATAGTTCTTTTAATTTTCTATGAAAACTTTGTGGTCAAAACAAAATGAAAATATTTTATGCCTGGGTTCTTAGACATAGACTGAGTTACCAGTCTCATAAGGTATGGTGTGGCAGGTTGAATTAGTGTTTCCCGTAGGTGTAAATATTTTAATATTTAGTCTATAGTTGTTCATAATGTTTGAGTAGGTAAAGGAGGCATTGCCTTGCTGAAAAGGGATGTCATTGGAAATGGGCTTAATCTTACTAAGCAAGATGTCATTTTTAATTCTCTCTTTCTCTCTCTGATCTGCTCTCTGCTCCCTCTTTTGCATTTACAGTTCAGGATATGTCTCTTTTCAGGTTATTACGCTAATCACTATGCATGCTGGTATGCTGCCACTTACAAATCAGGGTGGACTCTATCTAATCAGTCTAGAACTGAAAACCCAAATAAAGATTTTCTTCTTTAAGTTTCTTTTGACATGGTCTTTATCAAAGCAATAAAAAGTGGTTAAGGCAGATGATCCATTTTCCCAGTGCAATGAATATAGGAGGCCAGTTCATGGGTGAGTTTCCTTTAGGGGGCCTTTGATACTTCAGTGGCCTTTTCAGTCATAGTATGGTAAGCTTCTCTCTAACCACTGAAGGTGGCCACAAAACCTAAAAAGCTGTCACAAGAAAAATATTAATAAAGTATATTTAACAGTGTTTACCCAAATTAGTGCTTGACTACTTTGCATTAACTGTCAAAGTGTCACAGCCTAATCACTGAAAAAAGTCTCAATTGAGCAAATGTCTTTATCAGGTTTCTTTGTGATCATGTTTGTGAGGAACACTCTTGAATGTTAATTGATATAAGATTAATATTTTATTAATATTAATATGAATTGATGTTCTAGCCCACTGTGGGTAACATCTTACATAGCAGGTTGTTCTGGGCTGTATTAGAAAACTAGCTAAGGATGAGATAGTTAGTAAGCCAGAAAGGGACATGACAAGCAAAGTTTTTCTATGGCTCTTACTTTGAGTTCCGGCCCTAACTTCCCTCAGTGATGAAGTAGGACCTGAAAGTTTAAGTCAAATAAACTCTTTTATTACTAAACTTTTGGTAAGAGTGTTTTATTACAGCAAAACAAAGGAAGCTGGTAGCAAGAGTGAGAATATTTCTGTGATGGACCTAGCAATATCGGTGTTTATGAGTTTGATCTATTTTCTTGGAGGATTATAGATAATTTGGAATATTTGAGCTAAAAAGCAGTTGAATACTCAGGACTCAATAAGTTTCTGTTCTAACATGGAAGGTAAGAATGCTAAGTTAATGCTTATATGCATATCACTCACTCAGTCCACTATCCTACCTGGCAATGACACCATATGGAGTCTGCCCCAGAACTCCAGGTGTGTCACCAACACATATTCCACTGCCTGCCTATCAGAGACCCCAATCCACCACCCAATCTTGTGCTGGCATTACAGGCTATTTTCTTGATTACATTCCATAACTTGATGGCAAGACTGTATTGCTGAAGATAATACATACTGGAGTCCTCAAAATAAAGCTGGTAGTCACCAGGAAGTGTCATCCTTATTACAGAGATTTTATTTGCTAGAGGATGATATCCATACTACTAAAGCAAAACGGTAAACATCAATTTTACACAGTTGTTAATCCTGTAAGCTACTATAACAATTTGCCCAACAAGATATAGCCACTGGTGTGATAGTTGCCTTAGAGTTAAGGGAGTAACCAACCACTTCTGACCAGATCTAAGGCCTAGTCCATGAGATGAAAGCCATTCCTGGTGCTGTTAATGGGGCCAAGATCCTCTATTTAAACAAATCCCAGGCCCTAGGGGGGAAGTTAATGATATTATTTTGCTATATTGACATTCTTTTAAAATTACTCCTAATTACATATTATACCCACAGAGCCATGCATTTTTAACCCTCTTCAGAGAATCTCCTTGCAGTTGCTGGAAAATAACATGATATTTTTGAATGGTAAATGTGCAGAAAATAAGAAACCGTGAAATGTTCGTACCTAAATAACATGTATAACTCTCTCTCTTTCCTCTCTCTCTCTCTCTCTCTCTCTCTCTCTCTCTCTCTCTCTCTCTCACACACACACACACACACACACACACACATACACATACATGCACACACAATCTCTTTCGTTCTCTCTCTTTCTTTACCTCTCTCTCTCTTGCACACACACACACATACACACACACACCAATGTTCAGGGACTGTCACAGAAGGGGAGATGGAAAAATTTCAAGAGTGGTGGATTATGTATATTATTTTATTATTTTGATTTCCTTAATCTATGTCTGTCTATACTCTTTTATATTACTTTTAGTGTCTCATTAAAGACTTTGTTTTATTTTTTAAAACCATTTACTTCTTTTTACAATAGCCTATATTATTTTTCTTCTCCCTCACAAGCACACATACATTTTTAAGCATACCGTGACACATTCAGAGATTTTTTTTGTCTGAATCTGTCTTTATTGTGTATCTGTAATCATTTTCTGACCATGAAAACCTTTTATTAATTATAAACAGGCATGGCTAAGACCAACTCTTCTGCTCTGACTATTGGCTCCACAGCATCCAACATGGCAGAGGTATGTTCGTGACCTCTGCCAGCCATGCCCACTGCCCCATCCCAGGGACACAACAGGTCTATGTTGCCATTAAGCAACTAAAATCACACTGCTCACAAATCACATTTAAGTATAGGACCTCTAAAATTACCTAGAGTTTTTCATGTTGCCAGCACAAACCAGGAAGTAATCTTTTAAAGAAGCTATGCAATTTTGCTGCTAATTCTGTTGTGGCACAATGATCTTGTACCCTGTAAAGATTTATCAGTTGTATTTTAATAAAATACTAAATGGCTAGTAGCCAGGCAGGAAGTATAGGTGGGGCAATGAGAATAGGAGAATTCTGGGAAGAGGAAAGGTTCAGTCTATAGTCTTCACCCAGCCACAGAGGAAGCGAGATGAGAATGCCTCACTGATGAAGGTACCAAGCCATGTAGCTAGCAGAGACAAGAATAATGGTTTAATATAATATGTAAGAATTAGTTAATAAGAAAGCCTGAGCTAGTAGGCCAACCAGTTTACACATAATGTTGGTCTCTGTGTTTTTCTTTGGGACTCAACAGCTGTGGGACCAGGCAGCATGAAATTTCAGTCAACATAATTCTGAGTCAGGAAGTCTTCTCTTAAAGGAATTTTGCATTTGCTCACTGTCAGCAAACAAAGCCTATCTAAAAAATGCAGCTACTAAGAAACTGTGCTTAGCTCCCATTTATTTGGGTCTAGAAGTTGTCTTTTTTAAAGCTGTTTTAGGTCTTATGTGACTCCACATCCAGACAGTGGGTACCATTTCTAAACAGAGAATGTGCTTGCATTAAGACCTACAAAAATGGTTCTAAGTACCACCACATGCAGGCAAATGCTGTACAAACATTTGATATCCTTTATACTAAGTTTGAATGATAGAAACTAATGGACAAAACCACCTCACTTATCCAGGAAGACAACTAAATTATTAGCCTGTGACAGTGTGTTGTATGTCTCATTTCCTGAGCTGCTTTCCATAGATGCAGCCTTCAATATTTTCATTTAGAGCTATGATTCAGTTTCAAATGTTGGGGTAAATGATAGTCATGGTAACATCTATTGAAGACCAAACACAAGTTAGAGTTTTGAGATAGCATGATCTCATTTGCATGAGCTGAATGCATTTCAAATTGTGCTACTTTTATACTCATATACGTTACATGTGTTTCAGCATGCATTAAATGATTATGATGGAGATCAGCTTTAAACTAAATATAAGATCTTCAGAGGATGTTCCATAATCCCAGGATCTCAGAATATTCTCACTCATTTTAAGTATGTTTTTTTTTTATTTGTGGAGAGCTGAGAATCTGTTTCAAATAGTGAATCATATCATTTCCCATAAACTTGGACTCTTGGTGGCCTTCATAGACATATGAAGTCTGTCCTCTTGAGTGTTGGTATTAGAGATATTTTCCAATAGTCACAGGTTTGATGTATTTTAAAAGGCTAAGATTGACATACAAATTTTATCAAAGCAAAAGAAAAATAAACATTATTTCATGTGGTTTTCGTCACAGTTTTTCCCATACACTTTCCTTGCTAACCATCAAGGTAATAATGGGTATCAGCAGGAAGGAAGAGATCACTGAAAAACAATAACAGTTTGACTATTTTACATGACAACTCTCCCTTTCAAAGTGCATGAAAAAATGACAGAAATGCTGAGTTATTCCTCATTTTCTGTATCAGTGAATTTCAACCAGAGAATTCAAGACAACATGGGCCCTTAGAGAGTATGTGATGTGATGATTAGTGTTAGATGTCAGTTTGATCAAATTTATAATCACCTTAAAGATGGATCTTTGATCGTATGTGTAGGAAATTATCTTATTATATCAATTGAAATTGTAAGACTTATTGTCTTAGTTAGGCTTTTATTGTGATGATAAAATTTTATGAACAAAAGCATGTTAGGGGGGAAAGATTTTATATTTTATATTTATATACAGTTCATCATCCAGGGAAATCGGCTGGTAGTCAAACAGGGCAGAAACTCAGAGTCAGGAAATGATACTGAGACAATGAAGAAATTCTGATTACTCTTTGCTCCTTGGAGTTTCTTAGCATAATATTTTTTCAAGGTAGGCAGCCTCAAAGTGTTTGCATCTACAATAATGTGGGCCCTTTTATATTAAATTGATAAAAATGCAACACTGACTTGAACATAGACAAATTATATGGAGGATTTTTCTCAATTGTGTTCCCTCTATCTTATGTCAAGTTGACAGAAAACTATCCATCACAGCCATACAATATGTATGGCATCATTTTATAGGCAGGGAATACTGAACAATATAAAATAGAGAGAGCAATATAGGAAGTATAATGCATATATTCATTGCTCTCTTCTTTTTCATGATTCTCAATAAACTATGATATGTGGTTAATAGTAGAAATGGTTTTTGTTACCCTATTGAGAAAATGTTATAAACATCTTTGGGGTGGGAGCTGAATAAACTCTTGAGCATTGTGCAATGCACAAAATGGTGTTTGTAAGCAAGGAGTGTTTACCCCAAATATTGATAGTGCTGAAATTGAGAAGTTTGCTGTAGATATGCACCATATAGTACAATAATAATCTGTCACTTGTTTTTCATATGTGTGCACTAATAAAAATCAAACACATAATCTTCTACACCAGGTACTGCTTGTGGCTGCCATACCAGGTAGCGTAAGTGACAAATATGACTGTCTTGAAATCTATGCTTAAACTCCTGTTCTTAAATCTCAAAGTCTCTTTAAAAAATTATTTACATAGTCTCATGGGTCATAGGTTTGCCTCAAATTGGCTGTATAGCTAAAAATGATTTTGAATTTCTCTTCTTCCATCCTCCATTTCCTAAGTGTTAGGCTTCTGTGTATTTGCTATCACACACTAGATTTTGAAGTGGTACTGGAAAATGTATTCCAGACATTCATGCATTTCATTCATGATAAGGAAGTACTCCTTCAGCATGGCTAACTACTCTCCTTCTTAAATTTTTCTATAAATTTCAGAGTTACTTATCATTAAAGGTTTTCATTGATACTGTTGTTATGTCTCTGACATTGCTCAATGGTGTTGACAGCATGCTGTTATGTGATTGCCTCAACAATGTTTTTTATATTTTTTATTGTGAATGGTCTCAGTTGCCACTCACTTGGTACTACTTTTGGAGGTCTAATTTTTTTTTATTTTTTATTTTATTTTATTTTTCTCCATTAACAGCTTCAACTGGGTGTGGGGCAACAGGACCATTCCCAGCACAACCATGGGTGTGGGGTTCCATGCAGTCTCCCCAGGGCGACGGTTTCTGCAATGATCTCTAGGGGCAAACGGCTCCCAACAGATACCCTGCCCCCCTCCCATACAAAGGCAGGCAGCTATCACGTGGAGAGCACCAGCCAGAGTCATCCATGGTGTCAGACCAAAGGAGAAGGGACTGAGACAAGGAGAGACCCTCCTCTCGAGTGGTGAAGCAATCCACCTCTCCTGGGAACAGAGGGGTGCTCGATGACTCCTAGGTCGAGTGGGGACCAGGCCTATTTTCTTTCCCCCTTACCCATCCTAGGGTTCCCAGGGCCCTGCCTTAGGTTGGGGGATTATCCTGCCATAAGTCGCCCGTCCTTGGAGCTCCTCAAATAAAAGGCATCTAGCAGGATTAAAGTAAGCAGATCACAGGGCACCCTGTCTTAGGCCATGTGGAGAGCGCCCTCATACCTGTGCCATGCCATGTTGAGCCGGTTTCTACAACCTCTGTATGGTGTGCTATTCAGGCGAGGATCCACACTAACTCCCGTCATTGGGCCCCTGCGTCTATCATTAATGAAAAGACTGTGAGGAGTTCCTCAAACAAAAGATATAATGATATAATTTTGGCACCAATAACTCCATCTCCAGGCAAGAAGAAAGGGCTTTTTCCCAACCCAGTATTCACCTTTTAGTCTGGCCTATGGTATGTCCTCCTTCCTAAGTGCCTACTCCACATAAAGTTACGTGTGTTGCCTGCCAAAAAGTAGGGCAGTGTAAAAGGGATCAAAATCTAAACTTTTAACATATGCATTAAACCCAAACACTTTACAGCATGTGTCAAACTTTTCTCAACATCTATAAGCAGTTACAAATATCATTTGATCAATTTCAGTAGGAGTACAATGACATACATTGATGTTATCAAATACCACCAGTTCCAGTCTCTGAGCAACAGTGACAGGAACTCCCAGTTTTTCCCCCTTCTTAAGTGAAGAGAGGTTAATATTTTAATTAAAATGAGTTCTGTGTCCCAAAGTTTAAAGCCGTCTGATGTTTAGTGTGCAACTCAGCTCCAAAGCAGACTAGAGTTCAAGCTGCAGAAGCATTTTAGCATTTGTGCTCCAGGACAGGTGGGGGAACCTGGGTGAGTCGAGCTGGATTCAGCTACATGAAGCACATCCTGGCACTTATGTCCGCCGGGTCTCCCTGGACTCTGGAGGCAGGATGACCCTCTGCAGAGTGGTGTAGGTTGTTTTGTTAGCAGGCACTCCTTCCCTTGGGGGCAGGGGAGACCGGACCAAGGACCTCTCCTCAATCATCTCTGGAAGTCTGGCACTCCTCTGTGTCCGCAGCCTCGACATCACGTCCAGATCTATTTTCTTTCTGTGAAAGAAGCACAAACACATCCTCGACCCCAAATATATATACAGGTCGGGTTTTTTCATGATGCATTGCAAGGGCTTTTTCACCTTATCTTATCAAAGGTAAGCTTGGTGTCATCAAGCCATATCCGTTTGCATCAGGATCTGCTGGCAACTTTTATGAGATGCTTTGAAGGAGCCTTGTTATGCTCCATAATTTTTATTATTATTAGCCATATATGTAGTTCCTCCATTGGAAGAGATATTTGTAAAATTTAGGATAAAATTTTAGCAATGATCTGGGAAAAGACCATGGTTTTTGGCCTTTGAATTTAGCAAAGGCAAATGTCCAGGAATCAATCTTAAAATTATCAATGAATCTACTGTTTAGTATAAGAAACATTGATCAAAGTTAATAATTTGTTAAACCATTGTCCAGATTCTATCCTGTCCTTTTATATCAGACAGATTACTGGTTTAAATTAAGAGTTTAATATCTTAATTAGCAAAACTGAGAAGATTTAACCATAAGCAGCATGTTTTATAAAGCTGTTGTATAATAAGTTTTACAT
This sequence comes from Microtus agrestis, assembly GCA_902806775.1. Lineage (NCBI taxonomy): Eukaryota > Metazoa > Chordata > Mammalia > Rodentia > Cricetidae > Microtus > Microtus agrestis. Next base: position 27,571 of record CADCXT010002727.1, read on the forward strand.
CTAATATACACACTTGCCATAGCTGAATTATAATTAATATACTGTATTTGTTGATTATTGTATACTTTATCTGTTGATTTATACATTACCTGCTTGAGTACCTGTTAGGCAGCTGTTTTAAGCTCTCTATTGGAAACTGTTTTTTGTAAGAATTTTACCTAGCAGCTCAAGGTCTCACATAAGAATATTATCACTAGAGCTTTAACCATTGGACATCCAACCAAAAGTTTGTAAGCTATCCTCTTTTTTTTAGTTTTTTTTTAATATTGGAAAAAAAGAAATTTCTGCCTCCTCCCCGCCTCCCATTTCGCTCCCCCTCTTCCCACCCCTCCCCCCCCTCCTCCCCCTCCATATCCAGACCGAGGAGCAGTCAGGCTACCCTGCCCTGTGGAAAGTTCAAAGTCCTCCCCCCTCAATCCTGGTCTAAGAAGGTGATCATCAAAACTGGCTAGGTTCCCACAAAGCCAGGACATGAGGTAGGATCAAAACCTGGTGCCCTTGTTCTTGCCTTCTCAGCAGCCCTCATTGTCTGCCAAATTCAAGGAGCACGGTTTTATCCCATGCTTTTTCAGTCACAGCCCAGCTGGCCTTGGTGGGCTCCCAATGGATCAGCCCCACTGTCTCCGTGGGTGGGTGCACCCCTTGTGGTCCTGACTTCTTTGCTCATATTCTCCCTCCTTCTGCTCCTCATTGGAACATTGGGAGCTCAGTCCGGTGCTCCAGTGTGGGTCTCTGTCTCTATCTCCATCCTTCGTCAGATGAAGGTTCTTTATTTATCTCTAGAAACCAATTATGAGTGAGTACATCCAAAGTTCATCTTTTTGGGTCTGTGTTACCTCACTCAGGATAGTGTTTTCTATTTCCAACTATTTGCATGCAAAATTCGCGAAGTCATTGTTTTTTACCGCTGAGTAGTATTCTAATGTGTATATATTCCACACTTTCTTCATCCATTCTTCCATTGAAGGGCATCTAGGTTGTTTCCAGGTTCTGGCTATTACAAATAATGCTGCTATGAACATAGTTGAACAAATGTCCTTGTCATATGATCGGGCATCTCGTGGGTATATTCCCAATTGTGGCATTGCTGGGTCCATGGGTTGATTGGTCCCGAATTTCCTGAGAAACCGCCACACTGCTTTCCAAAGTGGTTGTACAAGTTTGCATTCCCACCAGCAATGGATGAGGGTACCCCGTTCTCCACAGCCTCTCCAGCAAACGCTATCATTGGTGATTTGATTTTAGCCATTCTGACAGGTGTAAGATGATATCTCAATATTGTTTTGATTTGCATTTCCCTGATCGCTAAGGAGGCTGAGCATGACCTTAAGTGTCTTTTGGCCATTTGAACTTCTTCTGTTGAGAATTCTCTCTTCAGATCAGTGCCCCATTTTTTAATTGGGTTAATTAGTATTTTAAAGTCTAGTTTCTTGAGTTCTTTATATATTTTGGAGATCAGACCTTTGTCTGTTGCGGGGCTGGTGAACATATTCTCCCAGTCAGTGGGCTGCCTTTTTGTCTTAGTGACAGTGTCCTTTGCTTTACAGAAGCTTCTCAGTTTCAGTAGGTCCCATTTATTCAATGTTGCCCTTAATGACTGTGCTGCTGGGGTTATACCTAGGAAGCGATAGCCTGTGCCCATCTGTTGTAGGGTACTTCCCACTTTTTCTTCTATCAGGTTCAGTGTGTTCAGATTGATATTGATGTCTTTAATCCATTTGGACTTGAGTTTTGTGCATGGTGATATATATGGGTCTATTTTCATTCTTCTACAGGTTGACATCCAGTTGTGCCAGCACCAATTATTGAAGATGCTTTCTTTCTTCCATTGTATACTTTTAGCACCTTTATCGAAAATGAGGTGTTCATAGGTTTGTGGGTTAAGATCCGGGTCTTCGATATGATTCCATTGGTCGACTTCTCTGTTTTTATGCCAATACCACACTGTTTTCATTACTGAAGCTCTGTAGTAGAGTTTGAAGTCAGGGATGGTAATGCCTCCGGAAGTTCCTTTATTGTATAAGATTGTTTTGGCTATCCTGGGTTTTTTGTTTTTCCATATAAAGTTGATTATTGTCCTCTCAAGATCAGTGAAGAATTTTGATGGGATCTTGATGGGGATTGCATTGACTCTATAGATTGCCTTTGGTAGGATTGCCATTTTTACTATGTTGATCCTCCCAATCCAGGAGCAAGGGAGATCCTTCCATTTTCTGGTATCTTCATCAATTTCTTTCTTCAATGCCTTAAAGTTCTTGTCAAATAGATCTTTCACTTCTTTGGTTAGAGTTACCCCAATATATTTTATGCTGTTTGTGGCTATCGTGAAAGGAGAAGCTTCTCTTATTTCCCTCTCTGCTTCCATATCCTTTGTGTATAGGAGGGCGACTGATTTTTTGGAGTTGATCTTGTACCCGGCCACATTACTAAAGGTGTTTATCAGCTGTAGGAGTTCTTTGGTGGAGTTTTTGGGGTTGCTTATGTACACTATCATATCATCTGCAAATAACGAAAGTTTAACTTCTTCCTTTCCAATTCGAATACCCTTGATCCCCTTATGTTGTCTTATTGCTATTGCTAAAACTTCAAGCACTATGTTGAAGAGGTATGGAGAGAGTGGACAGCCTTGTCGTGTTCCTGATTTTAGCGGGATGGCTTTGAGATTCTCTCCGTTTAGTTTGATGTTAGCTGTCGGCTTGCTGTAGTTTTTATTATATTTAGGTATGACCCTGTATCCCTAATCTCTCCAAGACTTTTATCATAAAGGGATGTTGAATTTTGTCAAAAGCTTTTTCAGCATTTAAAGAAATGATCATATGGTTTTTTTCTTTCAGTTAATTTATATGATGGATTACATTGATAGATTTTAGTATGTTGAACCAGCCTTACATCTCTGGGATGAAGCCTACTTGATCATAATGGATAATTTTTCTAATGTGTTCTTGGATTCGGTTTGCCAGTATTTTGTTGAGGATTTTTGCGTCGATGTTCATGAGTGAGATTGGCCTGTAATTCTCTTTCTTGGTTGAGTCTTTGTGTGGTTTTGGTATCAGAGTGACTGTAGCTTCATAAAAGGAATTTGGCAATGACTCTTCTGTTTCTATATTGTGAAATACATTAAGGAGTATAGGCATTAGGTCTTCTTGGAAGTTCTGGTAGAATTCCGCATTGAAACCATCTGGTCCTGGATTTCTTTGGGAGGGAGGTTTTTGATAACAGCTTCTAATTCTTCGCGACTCACAGGTCTATTTAAATTGTTCACCTAGTCCTGATTTAGCTTTGGTATATGGTATCTATCTAAAAATGTGTCCATTTCTTTTACATTTTCCAGTTTTGTGGCATACAGGTTTTTGTAGTAAGATCTAATGATTCTCTGAATTTCCTTTATGTCTGTGGTTATGTCCCCCTTTTCATTTCTGATCTTACTAATTTCCATATTCTCTCTCTGCCGTTTGATTAGTTTGGATAGGGGTTTATCAATTTTGTTGATTTTCTCCAGGAACCAGCTTTTTGTTTCATTGATTCTTTGGATTGTTTTCTGTTTTTCTATTTTGTTGATTTCTGCCCTCAGTTTGACTATTTCCAGCCTTCTACTCCTCCTAGGTGAGTCTGCTTCTTTTTTTTCTAGAGGTTTCAGGTGGGCTGTTAAGTCTCCAATGTGTGCTTTCTCTGTTTTCTTTAAGTGGGCACTTAGGGCTATGAACTATCCCCTTAGGACTGCTTTCATAGTGTCCCATAAGTTTGAGTAGGTTGTTTCTTTATTTTCATTGAATTCAAGGAAGACTTTAATTTCTTTCTTTATTTCTTCTTTGATCCAGGTGTGGGTCAATAGTTGACTGTTCAGTTTCCATGAGTTTGTAGGCTTTCTGGGGGTAGCATAGTTGTTGAATTCTAACTTTAGTCCATGGTGATCTGATAAGACACAGGAGGTTACGAATATTTTTTTGTAACTGTGTAAGTTTGCTTTGTTCCCAAGGATGTGGTCAATTTTCGAGAAGGTTCCATGAGCTGCAGAGAAGAAGGTATATTCTTTCCCATTTGGGTGGAATGATCTATAGATGTCTGTTAAGTCCATTTGATTCATTACCTCCATTAATTCTCTTATTTCTCTGTTAGGTTTCTGTCTGATTGACCTGTCCATTGGTGAAAGAGGAGTGTTGAAATCTCCTACTATTAGTGTGTGCGGTTTGATGGCATCCTTGAGTTTTAGTAATGTTTCTTTTATGTACGTGGGTGCTTTTATATTAGGGGCATAGATATTCAGGATTGAGACCTCATCCTGATGAATTGTTCCTGTTATGAGTATAAAATGTCCCTCTCCATCTCTTCTGATTGATTTAAGTTTGAAGTCAACTTTGTTAGAAATTAGTATGGCCACACCTGCTTGTTTCTTAGGACCATTTGCTTGATAAACCTTTTCCCATCGCTTTACTCTAAGTAGGTGCCTGTCTTTGTGGTTGAGGTGTGTTTCTTGTAAACAGCAGAATGTTGGATCCTGTTTGTGTATCCAATCTCTTAGCCTGTGCCTTTTCATAGGTGAGTTGAGTCCATTGACATTAAGGGATATTAATGACCAGTGGTTGTTAACTCTGGTCAGATTTTAGTCATAGAGTTTGTTTGCCTTCTTTGAGTTGCACTGGTGAAGGGAGTCTAGATGTTTGAGTTATTCTGGTCATTGTTGGGCTCCTTGGTTTGTGGTTTTCTTCTAATACTTTCTGTAAGGCTGGATTTGTGGCTACATATTGTTTAAATTTGTTTTTATCCTGGAAAATTTTGTTCTCTCCATTTATAGTGAACGAAAGCTTGGCTGGGTATAGTAGTCTGGGCTTGCATCCATGTTCTCTTAGCTTCTGCAGTACATCTATCCAGGACCTTCTGGCTTTCATGGTTTCCATAGAGTAGTCAGGTGTAAGTCTGATAGGTTTACCTTTATAAGTAACTTGGCCTTTTTCCTTTGCAGCCCTTAATATTCTTTCTTTATTGTGTATGCTTTGTGTTTTGATTATTATATGGCGAGGGGATGTTCTTTTTTGATCCAGCCTATTTGGTGTTCTGTATGCTTCTTGAATCTTTATAGGTATATCTTTCTTTAGGTTGGGAAAGTTTTCTTCTATAATTTTATTAAATATATTTTCTGGACCGTTGAGCTGCATTTCTCCTTCTTCGACTCCAATTATTCTTAGGTTTGGTCTTTTTATTGTGTCCCAGATTTCCTGAACGTTTTGTGATGAGAGCTTGTTGGATTTGTTGTTTTCTTTGATCAGTACGTTTATTTTCTCTATGGTATCTTCAGCGTCTGAGATTCTTTCTTCAATCTCTTGTATTCTGTTGGCAGTACTTGTCTCTGTATTTCCCGTTCGTTTACCCAGGTTTTCCATCTCCATCCTTCCCTCGGTTTGTGTTTTCTTCATTACTTCCATTTCATTCTTCAAGTCTTGAACCGCTTCTCTTACCTGTTTGATTGCCTTTTCTTGTTTCTCTTGGTTTTCTTGGGTATCTTTGAGCGATTTATTCATTTCCTCTACCTTTTTGTTTGTCATCTCTAATTGTTTATGGCAGTTTTTCACCTCCTGTTTAAGGTCTTCTATTATTTTCATATAATTCAATTTGAGTCGATTTCTTCTAATTCTTCTGGAGTAGGGTGTACAATTCTTCTTATTTCGGGATCCCTGGATTCTGGTGATGACATGTTGCCTTTCAGGTTGTTGGGGGAATTCTTGCATTGGCGCCTTCCCATCTCTTCCTTCAAATGGAGCCTGGAGAGGCCTGGTGTCTTGGTCCAGTCTTTGCTGTGACTGACTCTCCGGGTGTATCTCTTCAGTGTAGAAGCAGGAACCGACCCGTCCAGATGGAACTCCTCAGCACCACAACTCGGACGCCAATCGGACGTGGGAGGCGGCACTGGGTCCAGGAGACCACTGGAGGCCCTGGGGCACCTTCTATATGTGCCCGAGCTCCCTTACAGGGAGCCTTGAGACCTGCCTGGAAGGCAGGGAGTCCCGGCTAGCTCTGGATGGGTAGCCTTAGTGTAGGAGCTTAAAACTGGTTTCAGCACTGGTCCGAGCAGATGGCAGGGCAGGTTTGTGGGGTGGTGCGATGGGGGGTTGGGTCGTGCCTAAGGAAGACAGCCCTGCAGAAGGAGCTGGGGGATGGGAGTTTGTGCTCGCTTCTGGGACACCCCGCCCCTGAATAGGAGACACTCACCAGTCCAGATGGAACTCCAAAGCACCTAGGCAGGGCCGCCTGGTAGCCCAAAGATCCGGGGACAAGAGGAAGGCCGTGGGAGGTGGCACTGGGTCAAGGAGACCCCTGGAGGCCCTGGGGCACCTTCTATATGTGCCCGAGCTCCCTTACAGGGAGCCTTGAGACCTGCCTGGAAGGCAGGGACTCCCGGCTAGCTCTCGAGGTCTAATTTTTTAAAAAGATTTTTGTGCTTTTAACCTAGGTTTCTTGTCTCTATATACTTACTCTTCATAGGTTTTATCTTCTCAGAATGTTTGTGATTTACTGGGTGTTTCATATCTTTCTCATATTTACCAGTTTCTTCGACTGGTGGGTTCATTACTTAATTTTACCACATTTTTTTAAGTTTAAGTGCTTAGTGGAAAATAAGTTGGCATTCCACAGAGATGGTGGCTAATCCATGTCTATTACAACACTGTTCACTATAATGAAGTAAAGAAACTTTCCTGAGTTTTTTATCAATAGAAATACACACAGATATGAATTTTATCTCTCTAGAAAGAGGAATAAGATAATGCAATTTTCAGAAAACTCGGAATCATGTTGAGTGTAATAATCTTGACTCAGACAGAAAAAAACATTTATGCAAAACTTCACTGTATGTTTTCTCTTAGATATTGAGACCAGATTTAAATATAAATATATGTGCATATGACATGTGTATGCCATAATTGAGATGAGAAGTGCTCTGGCCCACCATGGATGACATCCATTCCCTAAACAGGAGCTCCTGAACTGTATGAAGAGTAGAAAAATTAAGCCACATGTAAGGCAACATTCACTTACTCATCTTTCTCTGTTCTTAATTATAGTAGTAATGTCACTGGTTTTATCAAGCTCCTGCCACAGAAACTTCATTGTTATGATAGAATGTGGACTATAACCATGAAGTAAATCAAATGCTTGTGTTAAGAAATTTGGTCACAGTCACGGGGAAATGAATTTAAGATATTCCCACCCATATTACACTTTGTTTGACAGAATAATTAAGTATATCCTGTTGAATTATAAGACAAAACGAGGCTTTCTGAACTTAACTTCTTTCACATTATATTTCATATTTGTTTGCTTAGCAAAAATCAGTTTGGAAAACTTCTGAACATGTAATAAAAGCATTTTCTGCTCACATTCTCTGACAGACTACTAAAATTAATAGAGTAAAAGCTTCTTCTAGACTCTTGTGGAAGAAAAATCCTCATCAAAATTTATGTAGTCAAACAAAATTTAATAACTGGACACTATTTTATGTTTCCAATCAATGTTTTAAATAAACATATATGCAGTTAGCTTTCTAGTAGTTTATTGTTTGAACAAAATAATTGTTTTAAAACACGGCAAGTGTTGTGGAAGTCCTATAATTATGCTTTTCTAAGATTCAGTTTCCAGAGTTAACATTTTAAAGTACATTATCTAAAAAACTACACAATGAAGAAATAGAGCGAGATCTCTGCATGTCCAGGCATGAGTCTGGGACCTCAGAGGGAGTAGACTTGAGTCAGGACCTCTGTGGATCCAGGCATTGGCCTGGTACATCAAAGGGTATAGGTAGGAACCAGAAACCTCTGCTGGTCTGGGTCTGAGCATGAGTCTGGAACCTCTGAGGGAATAAGAATGAGCCAGATCCTCTGCATGTCTGGACATACCTGAGCATGGGAACTCATGGAGCCAGAGACATTTGCCGGACCACCTCTAAGCCAGGGACCTCTTCAGGAGCAGATCCAGACCTGGATTTACAGAAACATCTCAAAGCAGGTAACTTGGGCCAAAGTAGGCCTGAGGAAATGAACTGCACCTTGGGCTGGAGCAGGCCTGTGCCAACAAATTTCACAGGGGTGGGACTGAACCAGGTACTTAAGCTGGAGTGGATGTGAAGAAGCAAGCTCCATGGGAGCAGGAACAGATCCACTTCAGGGACATTGGCAGACCAGGACTGAGGCAGCGACCTGGGCCAGAGAAAACCTGAAACAATAAACTATACAGGAACAGGTATAAGGGAGCAACTGCTGAGTGAGAGAGCCAGATACAGAGACTGCTGACGGTCCAGATGTGAATCTGGGACCTTGGAGGGAGTAGACCTAAACCAGGACCACTATGGGTCTGTATATGAGTCTAGCATTTCTAAGCAATTAGGCCTGAGCCAGGTCCCCTGGAAGTCTGGGTATGAATCTGGGATATCCAAATAGTAGGCAGGAACCAGAGATCTCTGCAGGTCCAGGCATAAGTCTGGGACTTCAGAGGGAGTATACTTGTGCCAGGACATCATTGGGGCTGGGCATTGGTCTGGTACATCAAAGGGAATAGGAAACAGAAACCTCTGTGGGTCCGGGTATGAGTATGAGTCTAGGACCTCTGAGGGACTAAGCCTGAGCCAGATCCTCTATGGGTCTGGGCACACCAGAGCCTGGTAACTCTGATGGAGTGGACTGGAGCCAGAGTCCTTTGCAAGATCAACTCAAGCTAGGGACTTCTGCAGGAGCAGATACAGAACAAGACTTAGAGAAACGGGTCAAAGCCAAGAACCTATGCTAGTGCAGGCCTGAGACAGCAAACTCCAAAGGAGTAGAGCAAAGCCCCAGATCACTGAGTGACCTCCAGAAACACAAGGTGACCAAAGGGGTAACTAGAACCATGGCACTAACTGTGCCATGGGGAACAACCATCTGAGCCTTGGATTCACGGGCACCTAGAAGATTAATCAACAGAATCACTAACAACCCCAAACACACCTATTAGAGGAAAAGATGAGTAGAAAAGATAAGAACACATGCAATACCATAAAGAGGAACATGACACCAGTAAAACCTAAAGACCCTACAACAGCAAGATTTGAAAAAACAAATATTAAGGAAGATGAAGAAAATGACCTAAAAATAACTTCGGGAAAATGTTTGAAACTCTTAAAGAGGAAATGAGAAATTCTATCAAAGAAATAGAGGAAAAGACAGACAAAAAATGGAAGACATCAGCAAATCCCTTGGCCAGTCCCTAGAATGTGTCTCCTGTCTCTCCAAAAGCCTATGTTCATGGCAGTGCAGTCTGCATCCTAAATTGCAGAGCAATTCTCTATTTGTGCTATATTAAGGTGACACCATTTGGCCTAGTCCTCAGTGGCCAAATGATGCCACAAATAGCCAAAAGAGAAGCTCTTCTTGGAAACACACAACTTGAGAGAGACCTGTATGAGTGACTACTTTTGCAAATTATACTGCTCATGATACCAGGTTTCTGATTGCCAATGCTGATGAGGAAATCCAACACAATAAATTCTTAAATACATTTTTGTAAAAAAAAAAACTCAGAGAAACTCAATGTAAAGTAGAAAGATTTTTCTGGTTTTACTCAAATTTTTCCTGAGCATTTTATTATCACAAATGTAATACCAAGAATTTACTTCTAATCAGCAGAAAGAGTGTATGTGTTTACAATGAATGAACGTCTCAGAAAAACCATTTGTTTAAAACAATAAGGAAAAATGTGTCAAAATTTTCTCTCATACACTAAAATCACCTCCCATTTTAAATAAAATATTACATATCTAAAAAAAAGAAAATCAAAAAAAGAATCAATCAAACATATGAAAGAAACTATTCAAGACTTGAAAACGGAAAGAAAGACAATAAATAAAACACAAGCTGAGAAATTATAGAAACAGAAATAGTGAGAATATGATCAGGAACCACAAACACAAGCATAAATAGGAGAATACAAGAGATGGAAGAGAGAATCTTAGGCGCTGAAGATACAATAGAGGAAATAAACTCATCAGAGAAAACATTAAAGCTAACAAAACCTTAACCCAAAAATATCCAGGAAACATGGAGCACCATGAAAAGGCTAAAAACTCATTTGGACTTAACAGACATCTATGGAGTATTCCATCCAAACAGAAAAGAATATACCTTCTTCTCAGCATCTCATGGAACCTTCTCAAAAACTGACCACATACTCAGCAACAAAACAATACTAAACAAATACAAAAAAATGGAATAACCCCATGTATCTTATTAGATCACCATGGTTGAAAAGTAGAAGTCAACAGCATTACTAATTCTAGAAAGCCCACAGACACATGGAAATTAACAATGCTCACATGAATCATCAATGGATCAAGGAAGAAATAGAGAAATTAAAGACTTTCTAAAATTCAATGAAAACGACCACACAAAATATCCCAAATTTATTAAACACATTTAAGGGAGTGTTAAGAGGAAAGTTCATAGTACTACAAGCCTACATAAAGAAGCTGGAAAAATCCCACACAAGTGAATTAACAGAACATTTGAAAACTTTAGAAAAAATAAGCAAACTCACCCAAGAGAACTAGACAGCAGGAGGTAATGAAATTGAGAGCTGAAATCAACAAAAGAGAAACAGTGAAAACAATACAAAGAATCAATGAGACAAAGAGTTGGTTCTTCCAGAAAACCAACAACATAGACAATCCTTTATCTAAACTAACCAAAAGGCAGAGAGAGAATATCCAAATTAGAAAATCAGAAATGAAAAGGGGTCCATAACAACAGACATAGAGGAAATATAGAAAATCATCAGGTCATATTTCAAAAACCTGTACTCCACAAAATTGGAAAACTTAAAGGAAATGAACAACTTTTTGGATAAATATCACTTACGAAAATTGAATCGAGAGCAGATAAGAAAATTAAACAGACATATAACTGCTGAAGAAATAGAAACAGTCATCAAAAGCCTTACAATAAAAGAAGCCCAGGACCAGATGGTTTCAGCTCAAAATGCTACAACATTTTCAAAGAAGAACTAATACCAATAGTCTTCAAATAACTTGTCACAATAGAAACAGAGGGAACATTGCTAAACTGTATTTATGAGGTGACAACTACCCTGATACCCAAACCACAGAAAGACATTACTAAGAAAGAGAATTACAGACCAGTCTTACTAATGAACATTGATGCAACAATATTCAATAAAATACTGGCAAATCAGATCAAAGAACACATTAGAACTATCATCCACCATGATCAACTTGGCTTTATCCCAGAGATGCAGGGATGATTCAACATACAAAAATCTGTCAATGAAATCCACCATGTAGTCAAACTGAAAAAGAAAAACCATATGATCATCTCATTAGATACCAAAAAAGCTTTTGAGAAAATACAAAATCCCTTCATGACAAAGGTCTTGGAAAGAGAAGTGATATAAAAAACATTCCTATACATAATGAAGGAAATATAAAGCAAGTCAACAGCCAACTTCAAACAAAATGGAGAAAAAATTAAAGTGTTCCCACTGAAATCAGGAACAAGACAAGGTTGTTCACTCTCTCCATACATATTTAATATAGTTCTGGAGATCTCAGCTATAGCAATAAGACACCAAAAGGAGATGAAGAGGATATAAATCAGGAAAGAAGAAGTCAAACTGTCACTATTTGTTGATGACATGATAGTGTACATAAGCGACCCCAAAAATTCTACTGAGGAACTTCTAGAACTCAAAAATCCTTTCAGTAATGAAGCAGGATATAAGATTAACTCAAAAAAATCAGTAGCCCTTCTGTAGTCAGATAATAAAAGGACTGAGAAAGAAATCAGAGAAACATCATCCTTCACAATAGCCAAAAATCACAAAAAATATCTCAGAGTTACTCTAAACAAACAAGTGGAAGTCTTGTATGACAAGAACTTTAAATCTTTGAAGAAAGAAATTGAAGAAGACACCAGAAAGAGGAAAGATCTCCCATGCTCTCTGGTAGGTAGAATTAACATAGTAAAAATGGCAATCTTACCAACAGCATTCTACAGATTCAATGCTATGCCTATCAAAATTCCAGCAAAATTTTTCACCAACCTTCAAAGAACTGTACTCAACTTCATATGGAAAAACATAAAACCCAATAAAAGAACTTCTGGAGATATCATATTCCCATGCCTTCTGGTCACAGTACATAAAAGGACATGGAAAAAAGATTTTTCTTCTTTTCCATGCTTGTCATAACTCTTTCTGGAATGAATACATATTGTGTTTCTGAAGCATTCCTTCATTCACCATTGAATCTTCTTTGGAATTGCGATGTAGACTAAAGATTTTCAGTTCTATAGGCATTTACTTGGACACAAGCACCATGCTGGGATGGCTGAGACATCCAATGTCAGGGAATAAACAATTACTAGATTCCTGGCCTTCTGTTAGGAGCCATTGTTAAATGACTAATACCACAGCATGGAAGTCTCTCATGTATACATATATGTACACAAACATGGATATGCATATATAGAAAAAAGTGGAAGGAGCTGCTGGCCACTTCCTGCCATGCATCTCCCGGCCGCCTCGCAAGCTTATGCCCCAAAATAAAAACACACACACTGTATTCATATAAACACTGCTTGGCACATTTCTATTAATGTGTGTAGCACCCAAAAGTAAGCCTACTGGGAAGATTCTAGCCTACGTCCATCCTGGGTCGGAGCTTCATTGCATCTGCCCCAGAAAGGAGAGCTATCGAGTCTGAGCTCACTTCCTCTTCCTCCCAGCATTCTGTTCTGTTTACTCTGCCTACCTAATTTTCTGTTCTATCAGGGCCAAGGCAGCTTCTTTATTTAACCAATGAACTTCCTCCATCATTTCCCCTTTTCCTGTTTAAACAAAAAGGAAGGAAGGCTTTAACTTTAACAGAGCAAAATTACATATAACAAAACTGTTATCAAGCAATATTTACAGTTACAATATTTATATCTATTTTATCTTTTATCGTAACAAAGAAAAACAACTATAACTGTCTATCTATTCTTCACCTGAATCAAAGACTCCAGAAGGATATAATATTACCTAAGTAAACAAGAAATAAGAAACTTCAAAATCTCTAGAAGTGACAGAGACATCTCACTGCCTGGACAGTCACCCAAAGTTCTTTTTACTGCCGGGGCATCCAGCTTCGGGCTTTAGGCCATAGTTACCAGCAGACATTTCCATGAAGCAGGAAATTTCAAAGGCATTTCAGTCACTATCTGCTGTGTCCTGCAGAATGTCTCACAGACTCTTTCATGAATCAGGAACTCCCATCATAAGTCATTACTATATTGAATAAAAATATTTCTACAAGAACGAAAATCTCAAGATTTTATAGTCCAGATAAATAGAAGGAGGTCATTTTACTTGGTTAGGATTTGTTTGGAACTAAGTTTATAGATGTATAGTTTTTTTAAAAAATCATGTTAATATTATTAATGATTGTCTTATTATTACACATATAATCTTTTCAAAATTTGTTATGTTTTCCTCATTTACATATTCATATAAAATAATTATTGCCTGATATGTTCTTAAATTAAAATTTTCATTTTGTTCTATTTTGTACTTAAATAATGTACCAAAACCACATTATATCCTCTAAAACAAAAATATGTGCATTTGAAAATTTTTTAATTTTTTTATATAACTATATAGCTAACAACTATGGAATAAAAATTAAATTATCAATGGAATAATATCATAATTTTAATATATCAGTAAAATTTGTGAACATACCAGTTAAGTATGGGAAAAGACAAAAATATTCTAGGTGCTTAAAAATAAAAATTATTACTTAGTTTTTTTTTTTAAAAAAAGATCATCTCACCTTTAGGCAAGTTCAGCAGTCCTCTCTCTGAGGGTTTCTGTGTCCAGTTTATGCAATAGTCCAAGCAAGAACAGTTTCTTTCCCAAATGGCTATGAAACTCCATAAGGATACTCTTCAATGCCCATCTTCCTCTTGAAGTAGATTGGTGCTGCCAGGAGCAGAGTGACTCAGTGTCATGAAAAGCCCTAAGTTATTAAAACAATAAATGTCCTATTCTGTAGTCGTTGAAAGGTATGAAGAATGTCTATCTAAAATATATCTATGTACATCTAGAAAATATAACTAACATGACTACAAACATGACTATTATTAATGATTATCCATTAACAACCTATATACATTACATTTTTACATGAACTACCCAATCACAATACCTTAGTCAAGATCAGAAATACATATAACAAAATCAACCTTAACTTTATACCAATAAAGCAAAATTCATACCAATGTAAATTATTCATATCTATATCATATCCACCTTTAAATATAAAAGGACATTAATAAACAATATTTGGAAATATAGGTGCAGTTATTTCTCTCCAAACTGCTTCCTGCTGAATACGGGCGCTGTTAATCAGGTTTCATGGAATAGCCTGTGTGCTAGGTTCCTCTCAGGCGGCCGTTGAGCAAAGTAATTTTTTGAATCATTCACAGCAACCATTCAGGAGGGCGTGGTCCATCATAGCATATTGGGATAGAAGCAATCCACAGGGTTTCATGCTCTGTGAAAACAAAAGAAGAATCTCTTTTCCAAAGTATCATATCCTTAGATCCAAATTCTGAAGTCAAGGTATTTTCAAAATATCTATGTTGGGTTAGTTGAGTAGCATTTATAAACAAATATCTTTAAGTATCTGTTGCTCCTTCCTCACCAATCAAACAATTCAAAGAGAGCATAATAGCAAACAGTATCAAGAGTCTCTGTGTATTTTCCATCTTTGTGCAGCTTTGTTTTAACCTCTATTTTGTTTATTTTTACTTTTAACATTTTGCTTTTTGAGACAGGTTCTCTGTATATCTTTGACCTGGAATAAAACTGTGGACCAGGCTGTCCTTGAACTCTCGGAAATGCACAACTTCCTAGAGCTGGATGGAGGGGGGAGGGCCTTGGACTTCCCACAGGGCAGGACAGGAGTGCGAGGAGGAGGGCAATGGGGTGGGTGGGAGAGAAATGGGAGAATGGGAGAGGGGGAAATTATTAATAAATAAAAATATAACAAATTGCCATGTCAGAAAAGCTATACAGAAGTTTCAACATTCTTATATTGTGTCTTCAAGTACACATTTTAAAACCTATTTTAAAATAGATTTAAAATAAGCAATCTTTGATCAACCAAATAGAAATGAGATCATATTTAACAGAAAATTAATATATGCTTTTTTATTTATACAACACAGGTCTTATTATGTAAAGCTTAGAACTATTCCAGATGTCTAAAACTGAGTAGTGAGCAAGAATATGTAGTGACCCATAGCCAGGAATATTAATTTGTCTGAAAGGGATAAAAATCTTCACATACATGCTCCAGTATGGAAGATTTGAAAATATTATTTTCTAACGGGATGTTGTAGCTCATGCCTCCAATCCTAGTACTTGTCCAGAAGAGCCAGGAGGATTTGGCAGCATAAGAAAAGAGTCAAAGCCAATTCTTTTTTTTTTATTTATTTATTTTATTTTTCTCCATTAACAGCTTCAACTGGGTGTGGGGCAACAGAACCAATCCCAGTACAACCATGGGTGTGGGGTTCCCCATAGTCTCCCCAGGGCGATGGTTCCTGCAATGATTTCTAGGGGGAAACAGCTCCCAACAGATCCCCTCCACCCTCCCATACAAAGGCAGGCAGCTATCAAGTGGAGAGCACCAGTCAGAGTCAACCATGGTGTCAGAGCAAAGGAGAAGGGACTGAGACAAGGAGAGACCCTCCTCTCGGGTGGTGAAGTGATCCCTCTCTCCTGGGAACAGAGGGGTGCCCGATGACTACTAGGTCAAGTGGGGACCAGGCCTCTTTTTTTTTTCCCTTACCCTTCCTAGGGTTTCCAGGGCCCTGCCTTAGGTTGGGGGATTATCCTGCCATAAGTCGCCCGTCCTTGGAGCTCCTCAAGTAAAAGGCATCTAGCAGGATTAAAGTAAGCAGATCACAGGGTACCCTGTCTTAGGCCATGTGGAGAGCACCCTCATACCTGAACCATGCCATGTTGAGCCGGTTTCTACAACCTCTCTATGGTGTGCTCTTCAGGCGAGGATCCACATTAACTCCCGTCATTGGGTCCCTGCGTCTGTCATTAATGAAAAGACTCTGAAGAGCTCCTCAAACAAAAGATATAATGATATAGTTTTGGCACCAGTAACTCCATCTCCAGATAAGAAGAAAGGGCTTTTTCCCAACCCAGTATTCACCTTTTAGTCTGGCCTATGGAATGACCACATTCCTAAGTGCCTACTCCACATAAAGTTACGTGTGCTGCCTGCCATAAAATTAGGGCAGTGTAAAAGGGCTCAAAATCCAAAATTTTAAACCTATGCATTAAAACCAAACACTTAACAACATGTGTCAGACTTTACCCATTATCTATAAGCAGTTACAATTATCATTAGCTCAAATTCAGTGGGAGTACAATGACCTACATTGTTGTTATCATATATCGCCAGTTCCAGCCTCTGGGCAACAGTCACAGGAACCCCCAATTTTCCCCCTTCTTAAGTGAAGAGAGGTTAATATTTTAATTAAAATGAGTTCTGTGTCCCAAGGTTTAAAGCAGTCTGATGTTTAGTCTGCAACTCAGTTCCAAAGCAGACCAGAGTTCAAGCTGCAGAAGCAGTTTAGCATTTGTGCTCCTGGACAGGTGGGGTAGCCAGGGTGAGGCGAGCTGGTTTCAGGTACATGGAGCACATCCTGGCCCTTATGTCAGCCGGGTCTCCCTGGGTTCTGGGGGCTGGGTGACACCATGCAGAGTGGTGTAGCTGGTTTTGTCAGCAGGCACTCCTTTCCTTGGGGGTAGGGAAGACCGGACCAAAGATCTCTCCTCAATCACCTCTGGAAGTCTGGAACTCCTCTGTGTCCGCAGCCTCGACATCACGTTCAGAATTCATTTTCTTTCTGTGAAAAAAGCACAAACACATCCTCGACCCCAAATATATATAGGTCGGGTTTTTTTCATGATGCGTTGCGAGGGCTTTTTCACCTTGTCTTAGCTAAGGTCAGCTTGGTGTCAACAAGCCAGATCCGTTTGCATCAGGATCTGCTGGCAACTTGTATGAGTTGCTTTGAAGGAGCCTTGTTATGCTCCATAATTTTTATTATAATTAGCCATATATGCAGTTCCTCCATTGGAAGAGCCAATTGTAAAATTTAGCATAAAATCCTTTAAGGGATTTTTTGCTATAGCTTTAGCAAAATACAGGTGCATAAATTGTAGCAATGATCTGGGAAAAGACCATTGTTTTTGGCCTTTGAATTTAGCAAAGGCAAATATCCAGGTATCAATCTTAAAAATTATCAATGAGTCTACTGTTTAGTATAAGAAACCTTGATCATAGTCAAAATTTTGTTAAACCATTATCCAGATTCTATCCTGTCTTTTTATATCAGACAGGCTACTGATTTAAATTAAGAGCTTAATATCTTAACTAGCAAAACTGATAAGATTTAGCCATAAGCCTCATTTTTTATAAAACTGTTGTAGAATAAGTTTTACATTTAATATACACACTTGCCATATCTGAATTATAATTAATATACTGTATTTGTTGATTATTGTATACTTTATCTGTTGATTTATACTTTACCTGCTTGAGTACCTGTTAGGCAGCTGTTTTAAGCTCTCTATTGGAAACTGTTTTTTGTAAGAATTTTACCTAGCAGCTCAAGGTCTCCTATAAGAATATTATCACTAGAGCTTTAACCATTGGACATCCAACCAAAAGTTTGTAAGCTATCCTTTTTTTTTTTAGTTTTTTTATATTGGAAAAAAATAGAAATTTCTGCCTTCTCCCCGCCTCCCATTTCCCTCCCCCTCCTCCCACTCCTCCCCGCCTCCCCCTCCTCCCCCTCCTTATCCAGACCGAAGTGCAGTCAGGGTTCCCTGCTCTGTGGGAAGTACAAAGTCCTCCCCCCTCAATCCTGGTCTAGGAAGGTGAACATCCGAACTGGCTAGGCTCCCACCAAGCCAGAACATGAAGTAGGATCAAAACCCTGTGCCATTGACCTTGGCTTCTCAGCAGCCCTCATTGGGTTCACCTTCTTATTTAGCTTCTTTAGTATCACAGAATATAGACTCAATGGCCACAATTTGTGACTAGAAACCAATTATGACAATTTGTGACTAGAAACCAAAGCAAGAATTCCCCCAACAACCTGAAAGCCAACATGACATCACCAGAATCCAGGGATCCTGAAACAAGAAGAATTGTACACACTATTCCAGAAGAATTAGAAGAAATTGACTCAAAAGTGAATTTTATGAAAATAATAGAAGACCTTAAACAGGAGGTGAAAAACTGCCATAAACAATTAGAGATGACAAAAAAAGGTAGAGGAAATGAATAAATCGCTCAAAGATACCCAAGAGAAACAAGAAACAGCAATCAAACAGGTAAGGGAAGCGGTTCAAGACTTGAAGAATCAAATGGAAGTAATGAAGAAAACACAAACCGAGGGAAGGATGGAGATGGAAAATCTGGGTAAACGAACAGGAGCTACAGAAACAAGTACTACCAACAGATTACAAGAGATAGAAGAAAGATTGTCAGACACTGAAGATACCATAGGGAAAATAAACACACTGATCAAAGAAAACAGCAAAACCTGGAACTCCTCTGTGTCCTCAGCCTCGACATCACGTCCAGATTTCATTTTCTTTCTGTGAAAAAAAGCAGAAACACATCCTCGACCCCAAATATATATACAGGTCGGGTTTTTTCATGATGCATTGCGAGGGCTTTTTCACCTTGTCTTAGCAAAGGTCAGCTTGGTGTCATCCAGCCAGATCCGTTTGCATCAGGATCTGCTGGCAACTTTTATGAGTTGCTTTGAAGGAGCCTTGTTATGCCCCATAATTTTTATTATTAATAGCCATATATGCAGTTCCTCCATTGGAAGAGCCATTTGTAAAATTTAGGATAAAATCCTTTAAGGGATTTTTTGCTATAACATTAGCAAAATACAGGTGCATAAATTGTAGCAATGATCTGGGAAAAGACCATTGTTTTTGGCCTTTGAATTTAGCAAAGGCAAATGTCCAGGAATCAATCTTAAAATTATCAATGACTCTATTGTTTAGTTTAAGAAACCTTGATCATAGTCAATATTTTGTTAAACCATTATCCAGATTCTATCCTGTCCTTTTATATCAGGCAGGCTACTGATTTAATTTAAGAGTTTAATATCTTAAATAGCAAAACTGAGAAGATTTAGCCGCAAGCAGCATTTTTTATAAAACTGTTGTAGAATAAGTTTTACATTTAATATACACACTTGCCATAGCTGAATTATACTTAATATACTGTAATTGTTGATTATTGTATAATTTATCTGTTGATTTATACTTTACCTGCTTGAGTACCTGTTTGGCAGCTGTTTTAAGCTCTCTATTGGAAACTGTTTTTTGTAAGAATTTTACCTAGCAGCTCAAGGTCTCCCATAAGAATATTATCACTAGAGCTTTAACCATTGGACATCCAACCAAAAGTTTGTAAGCTATCCTCCTTTTTTTTAGTTTTTTTTAATATTGGAAAAAAAGAAATTTCTGCCTCCTCCCCGCCTCCCATTTCCCCCCCCCTTCACCCACTCCTCCCCGCCTCCCCCCTCTTCCCCCTCCATATCCAGACTTCCAGAGGTGATTGAGGAGAGGTCCTTGGTCCAGTCTTCCCTACCCAAAAGGAAAGGAATGCCTGCTGACAAAACCAGCTACACCACTCTGCAGGGTGTCACCCAGCCTCCAGAGTCCAGGGAGACCAGGCTGACATAAGGGCCAGGATGTGCTACATGTAGCTGAATCCAGCTCACCGCTCCCAAGTTCCCCTACCTGTCCTGGAGCACAAATGCTAAACTGCTTTACAGCTTGAACTCTGGTCTGCTTTGGAGCTGAATTGTAGACTAAACATCAGACTGCTTTAAACTTTGGGACACAGAATTCATTTTAATTAAAATATTAACCTCTCTTCACTTAAGAAGGGGGAAATTGGGGGTTCCTGTCACTGTTGCTCAGAGACTGGAACTGGTGGTATTTGATAACAACAATGTATGTCATTGTACTCCTACAGAATTTGAGCTAATGATATTTCTAACTGCTTATAGTTGTTGGGAAAAGTTTGACACATGCTGTAAAGTGTTTGGTTATAATGCATTTGTTAAAAATTTTAGATTTTGATCCCTTTTACACTGCCCTAATTTTTGGCAGGCAGCACACGTAAATTTATGTGGAGTAGGCACTTAGGAAGGAGGACATACACTAGGCCAGACTAAAAGGTGAATACTGGGTTGGGAAAAACCCCTTTCTTCTTGTCTGGAGGTGGAGTTATGGGTGCCAAAATTATATCATTATTTCTTTTCTTTGAGGAGCTCCACACAGTCTTTTCATTAATGATAGACACAGGGGCCCAATGACGGGAGTTAGTGTGGATCATCACCTGAATAGCACACCATACAGAGGTTGTAGAAACCGGCTCAACATGGCATGGTACAGGTATGAGGGCGCTCTCCACATGGCCTAAGACAGGGTGCCCTGTGATCTGTTTACTTTAATCATGCTAGATGCCTTTTATTTGAGGAGCCCCAAGGACAGACAACTTATGGCAGGATAATCCCCCTACCTAAGACAGGGCCCTGGGAACCCTAGGACGGCTAAGGGGGAAAGAAAAAAGGCCTGGTCCCCACTTGACCTAAGAATCATCAGGCACCCCTGTGTTCCCAGGAGAGTTAAATTGGTTCTCCACTCGAGAGGAGGGTCTCTCCTTATCTCAGTCCCTTCTCCTTTAGATCTGACACCATGGTTGACTCTGACTGGTGCTCTCCACATAATAACTACCTGCCTTTATATAAGAGAAAGGGGGATCTGTTGGGAGCTGTTTCCCCCATAAAATCATTACAGGAACCATCACCCTGGGGAGTCTGTAGGGAACCCCACACCCATAATTGTGCTAAGAATAGTTCTATTGCCCCACACCAAATTAAAGCTGTTAATTGTGAAAAAAATAAATAAAATAAAATAAAATAAAGTTAATAGGAAGCCTGAGCTAATAGGCAAATCAGTTTATGATTAAAAAATTGTTTTAGTATAAATATTACTTGGAATAGCATATGCTGAATGTAAATTTGTCTGTCTCTGTTAAGGTTTTTTAAAAGTTGATTCCTTTGTAGAGTTCATTTTTATTTTTCATATTAAAATTTCTTTGTTGTCCAAAAAAGAAAAGAAAATAAGGCCCTTTAAATCAACATCATTGATATACACATAAACTCACAGAGACCAAGGTAGCAGGCACAGGGCTTACACAGGTCTTCACCAGTTGGGTTCCTAGAGCTGGGAGAGTAAGTAGACATGAGCTCCCATCCATAACACAGAAGTTTTCTTCAATTTACAACAATTTACAAATGAAAATCTAGTTTCCCCCAAAAGAGTCCCACTGGGGAAACAAACAATTCTTAAGTTTAGGCCTAGTGCCCAGCAGTAGATGGCTCATAGAAAATGAACTCAAAGGCATCGTTGGAATTTTCTGGTCTTATAGTCTTTTGTCATGTCTCTTCTTTTAAAAATTTTATCTTTTTTTTGCAATTTTATTTATAAATGGGTCAAGACAGAATTTAAGAAAGAATTTAAAGACTTTCTAGAATTGAATGAATATAAATATACAGCATACCCAAACTTATGGAACACAATGAAAGCTATTCTAAGAGGCAAGTTCATAGCACTAAATGTCTAAATAAAAATATTGGAGTGATCTCATACTTGTAACTTACCATCAAACCTGAAAGCTCTAGAACAAAATAAAATCACATGCAAATGGAGGGTACGGAAAAAAATCAAACTCATGACTGAAATAAATTATTTTCAAATTCTTTAAAACAAAACAAATCAATGAAACAATTGGTTATTTGAGAAAATATATAATATCTGCAAACACTTATCTAAATTAACTAAAAGGTGACAAGAGAATATTAAAAATGAACAAAATATATAAAGATAAATATATATATATATATATATATTCCCTCTTTTACCCATTAGATGCTTTTTAAATACATATATGGTTTTCAGTATAATGATTTATGGGATTTCTGATAGTGCAAGCAAGAGTGATTCTATTTCTTGTGTCTTCTCTTGTGCTTTTTTCCATCTCATTTTTGTCTACCTGAGATGTGTTAATTTTGTTTTATCTTATTATATTGTATTACACTATATTTTATCATTCTCCCCTAGAAACCTGTCTGTTTTCTAATGAGAGAGAGAAAAGAGGTAGATCCAGATGTGAGGTGATGTGGGAACAAACTAAGAAGAGTAGAAGGATGTAAACTGTAATTTGGATATATTTTGTGAGAAAAGAAATCTATTTTCAAAAGAAAGTAAAACAGCACAACCTGACTTTTGAATAAAAATTATAAAGAAAATTGATTTGAAAGACTCTTATTACATAGGACTTTATTAAAGCAGTTTTGCAGATTCTAACTACGAACAATACACATTCTGTTTGTATTTACTATTCATAATTATTCTTTAGTACATATGACTATGTGGTGGTTTGGATAGGAATGACCCCCCATAGGCTCATGAATGCTTGGCCTACAGTGAGTGGCCCTAGTAGGAGACATGGCCTTGTTGGAGCAGGTGTGGCATTGTTGAAATAGGTATAGCATTGTTGGAGTAGGTGTGGCATTGTTGGAGGAAGAGTATCACCATCAAGGTGGACTTTGAGGTCTTATAAGCTCAAGTCTAACTACTATGACAAAGTTTTTCCTTCTACTGCCTGCAGATCAAGATTCAGGCTCTCATCTTTATCACATGTCTGCCTGTGTGCCACCATATCCTGTCATGATGATAATCGACTGAACCTAACTGTAAGCCAGCCTCAACTAAATGTTTACCTTTATAAGAGTTGCCATGGTCATGGTGTCTCTTCCCAGGAATGGAAACCCTAACTAAGATAGCATATGTCTATGTAATTTTGATGCAGATAGGAAGGAAAAAGATTACACAGTGAAAATAACATGTAGCTAACATATTCTGTAACAGCAACAGAAACGGGACTTAAAAGGAAAATTTCAGGTAAAGTGATAAAGCCTCTAACACTGAGATGTTGAATAAGAGAGCTTTTAGAGGCTGTATGATAACCCAATGAACCCAATAAATGGAGGAACAAGGCTCTGGGCCATCAGCAGGGGGCATCTCACTTCCTAAAGTCCTTGAGGAATTTGTGTGAGATATTATTATCCTTTCACATGAATCAAGAGGATTTGAAGAAAGTCTTTGGCTACTTCAGAAGACTACCCCAGATAACCTTGTTTGCTAGAGCTATATTTATATTTCCTGCTATATCTTGTTATATGTGACTAGTATATATGCTGTGTTAAAACTCCAAGCTGACCCTGAAAATATGAGAAAAAGAGAGAATTTAGTATATTTAACAACACTCAAGCTACCTAGAAGTTCAGAGGTAACACCAACAGCCAGGAACTAACAGCTATAGCTTGCAGACAGACAACCTCAATAACAGACTAGTCCAAAGCCAGATATTGACCCAACAGGTCTCCAAACACTAGAAACTGAGATGTTAGTGCACAATCATCCCCTGCTTGGGTCAGGGTGACTTGCATCAAGTGTGTGCACACTCCATTGGCTAGAGTGATTAAATCTCATAGCAATTATCTCACATGTTGTCTAATTTCTTCCATGGCTATAAATACATAAATATTCATATGAGAAATTTGTTTTTTATTTGAATATATATTTCATACAGTATATCCTGATATCCAAAGACGCAGTTGAGCTCTTTTTCTATTGGTCATCAACTGCTAGAAATGTGATATATCATTAAAAGTAGTTTTCCCCAATGAAGAATCCTTGATGAAAACTAGGTTAGTGATAGGGACATGTGCTATTTATCCTTTCAGTTCTAGGACTCTACCTGGTACAGACCTGGGCAAGCCTTTTGCATGCTCAGCTTCTATGATCTTACATGTGTAGGTTTTGATGGTTTGAGAAGGCCTTTTTTTCTTGGTGTTCTTCATCCCCTCTGGCTCTGACACTCACTCCTCTTCTGCAGAGCTACCTGAGCCCTAAAGTGAGGGATGTGATAGAGACATCCCATTTAAGGCTGAGCGATCTGATGTTTATCACTCTATGGCTTTTGTCAGATGTGATATTCTTCACTTCTATCCATCTGCTGCAGGAGGAAGCTTTTCTGATGATGGCTGACCAAGGAATTGATAAATGAGTATAACAGAATGTAATTTTATTGCCAAGTTCCGTTACTAGATCAGTAGTATTTGGTTTTCCCTTTGGTCCCTGAGCTATCTAGACTTAGGTTCTTGATCACTCAAGGAGTATCAGATATGCGCATCATTTCATGAAGTGTGCTTTAAATCAAGTCAGATATTGATGGTTACTCCTATAGACTTTATGCCACTATTGCATTACTGTATCTTGCAGGCGGGAATCCATTGTAGAACAGAGGTTTCTAATTGGGTTGGTGTTTATATTTCTCCTTTGATAGTGTGCAGAATACCTTCCAGTACCATTAATAATAGCTTTCTGTGTAGGTACCAGGTATATGTTTCCTTTTTGAATGAATTCTAAAGGTGCTGTCTTTAGCAATGGGGAATTGCTGTCACTTTGTGGCGAGCAACCTGTAGCTTTGGCAGCAGCCTGCATTATTTGGGGTTTCCAATAGGACCTCTTTATCCAACAGGTAAATTAGATATAGCTTATAACTGGTAATGGAAGCTTAGTGACAAGAGATATCCAGTTGTGGCTCTGTCACCTCCCATTATTTGATTATTCCATTTAGATCTCCTTCATATATGTATTTTTTAGGAGGATACTACTCTACTGGGTAACCCATACTACACATAAATGACCCTTAACTGTAGCTGACTCTCTTCATATTCCCCCTCCGCATATCCTTACTAAGGTAAAAGGAGGGGCCTGTTTCTTGTGGTTTCTGTCCTATCCAATTCCCACAGCCAGTTATCCCCAAAGAAAATCGCACAGAGGTCTCCATTAGTTATAAACTGAATGGCCTATTAGCTCAGGCTTCATATTAGCTCTTATTAGATCAGGCTTCATATTAGCTCTTATAACTTATGTTAGCCCATTATTCTAGTCTATGTTAGCCACATGGCTCAGTACCTTTTTCAGCAGGGCAGGTCACATCCTGCTTCTTTGGTGATCTGGGAGGAATCGGAGGAAATGGGCTTCCTCCTTCCTAGAATTCTCTTGTTCTCATCACCCTGCCTCTACTTCCTGTCTGGTTAACCCACCTATACTTCCTGCCTGGCCAATCAGCGTTCATTTAAAACATGATTGACAGAATACAGACAATTCTCCCACATCATGCTACTTCCCCTTTCCTTCTTGAACCTCTGATAGTAGTTCCATCCCCATTCATCCATTCCTATCTACTCTATTTTCCTTTCTATGTGATCTGTACCAGCTAATACCTTACACTATGCCTAACCACAGTAGACCTATGGACTTGCTTATCATTGAATTAATAGCTAATGTCCACATGTAAACAAATTCATATTTGTCCTTCTGGTTCTGGGTTACTTCACTCAGGATGATTTTTTCTAGTTCCATTTATTTACCTTTGGATTTAATGATTTCATTTTTAATAGCTCAGTAATATTTCATTGTGTAAATGCTTTACTTTTTCTTTATTCATTTTTCTTTTGAGAGACATTTAGGTTGTTTCTAATTTTAGGCTATTATGAATAGAGCATCAAACTACATCACTGAGCAAGAGTCTCTGTGGTAGGATATAGAGTCCTTTGGGGATGTGCCTGTGCCCAGGAGTGGTATGCTGGATCTTGAGGTAGATCAATTCCCAACTACTTTTTATTTTATTAATTACATTTTTTCCATTTATTTTATATACAGACCAGAGCTTCCACTTCTTCCTCTCCTCCTGTTCCCTCTACCCACCTCCCTTCTACTCCTCCAATCCACTTCTCCATCTGTTTTCCAAAAGGGACAGGATCCCCCCATGGGTGTCAAGAAAGCACAGCACACCAAGTTCAGGCAGGATCTAGCTCCTCCCCTGCATCAAGGCTGGGCAAGACGACCAGGCACGAGGAATAGATTCTCATTCTATTCTATTCTCATCCCAAATCTCAGTTCAAGCTTCAGGGACAGTTCCTGATCCCACTGCTGGGTGCCCAACCAACAGAACAAGTTACACACTGTCACACACATGCAGAGGGCCTAGTTCAGTCCCATGTGGGCTCCCAAGCTGTTGGTCCAGAGTCTGTGAGCTCTTAAAAGCTCAGGTTAGTTGTCTATGTGGGGTCCCCCATACATGACATAGACTCACCTGGCTCATACTATCTCTCCTCCCTCACTTCAACAGAACTCCTGGATCTCAGCCAAGTGCTTGGCTGTGGATCTCTGCATCTGCTTCCATAAGTTACTGAATGAAGGCTCTCTGATGTCAATTAGGGTACTCACCAACCTGATTAAAGGAGATAGCCAGTTCAAGCATCCTCTCCACTATTCCTAGGAATCTTAGTTGGGATCATCCATGTAGATTCCTGTGAGTTTTCCTGACATCAAGTTTCTCCTTAATCCTGAAGTGTCCCTTCCATTAAGACATCTCTTTTATTATTTCCCCTTTCTCACCCCAACCTGCCCAACTTGATCCCTCCTATCAGATTTCTCAGTGGGTCTTCCCTGATCAAACCTGATTTTTCTTAGCCCAGAATGAATTCACAGCCTGTCATTTCCTGTGGAAAGAAAAAACAAAACCTCTTCTCCAAAGTAACATATCTTTTGACTTAGATTTTGAAGTTAAAGCGTTTTCAAAATATGTATGTTGGATTAATCCAGCAGCATTCATATTCAAAAGTGTTTTAGCAGCTGTTACTCCTTCCTAAGCATTCAAACAATTCAAAGAGAACATAATAACATACAGTATCCAGATTCTCTGCGTGTTTTCTATCTTTATGTGCCTTTATTTTAAATTCTATTTCTTTTATTTTTACTTTTAATTTTTGGCTTTTTCAGACTAGGTTTATCTGTGTATCTTTGGCTGTCCTGGCACTCACTCTGTAAACCAGGTTGTTCTTGAACTCACAGAGATCTACCTGCCTCTGACTACCAAGTGTTGGGATTAAAGGTATGTGACACCACACCCACCTACTCTCTTTTTTTTATTTTAAGAATTTTATCCTTTTTCTTTTTTATCCCAAGTTTATATATTTTAAAGAGACTCTAAACTGTTTATATGTGCTTTTATTTTCATCTGAATCTATCTTTATTGTATATCTCTCTTTTCTGATCACATGAGTCTTTAATTTGATAAGTAATGTGACTAGAATTAAAGCTGCGACTTTGATGGTTGGATCTATCCCATTACTTAGTATTCTGAGAGTCTAGCCTCATGGTGGAAATATTGGCCAGAGCGATGCCTATTACCACAACTCTATGGAGTTTCAACATCCCTGACACCACCAAAAAGCAAGTGGTCAGCTATTCATCAACACTATGTTTCTGTGTAGTCATTTCAAGTCTGGAAGGCCGGGAAACAAAAGAACAGTCTCTGCCTACAGAGTATTGTTTTTTTCAAGATCTGTGAAGAATTGTGATGGGATTTGATGGGCATTAAATTGGGTCTGTGGATTGCTTTTGGTAAGATTGCCATTTTCACTATCTTAATCCTACTAATCTGTGAGACGGGAGATCTTTCCAGTTCCTGAAAACTTCTCCAATTCTTTCTTCAGACATTTAAAGTTCTTGTCATACAGATCTTTCAGTTCTTTGGTTAGAGTTACCCCAAGATATTTTATATTATTTGTGGCTATTTTAAAGGGTGATATTTCTCTTATTTTTTTCTGTGTCCATTTATCATTTGTATATATGAGGGCTACTGATTATGTTGAATAAATCTTGTATCTAGCCACATCACTGAAGGTGTTTATCAGCTGTAGGAGTTCCTTGGTAGAATATTTGAGATCATTTATGTATGCTATTATATAATCTGCAAATAGCTAAAGTATGACTTCTTTTTTCCAATTTGTATGTTCTTGATTATCTTTTGTTTCCTTATTGCTATAGCTAGAACTTTGAATAATATATTTTTCATAGATATAGAAAGAGTGGACATCCTTGTCTTCTTCCTGATTTTAGTGCAATCACTTTGAGTTTCTGTCTATTTGAGTTGACATTGTCTTTCATCTTATAGTATATTGCTTTTACTGTGCTTAGGTATGTTCCTTGTATCCTTAATCTCCTTTATCATGGAGAAGTGTTGGATTTTGTCAGGATTTTCAGCATCTAATGAGATGATGATTTTTTTCTTTCAGTTTGTTTATATGGAGGATTATATTGACAGAGGTTTATATATTGAACCATCCCTGCATCTCTGGGATGAAGCCAACTTGATCATGGTAGATGATTTTTTCAATGTGTTCTTGGGTTCGGTTTGCTAGTACTTTATTATTTTTGCATCAATGTTCATGAGGGAGATTGGTCTTTAATTCTTTCTATGTTGCATCTTAGAGTGCATTGAGTATCAGAGAAAGTGTAACCTCATAAAAGGAGTTTGGCAATGTTCCTTCTGTTTCTATTCTGTGGAACAATTTGAGACATATTCATATTAGCTCCTCTTTAAAATTCTGATCTAGGCCTGGAGGGATGGCTCAGCCATTAAAGGCTAGGCTCACAACCAAAAATTTAAAATTCTGATCTAATTCTGTACTGAAACCATCCAGCACTGGGTGGGCTCTTCTTCTTCTTCTTCTTCTTCTTCTTCTTCTTCTTCTTCTTCTTCTTCTTCTTCTTCTTCTTCTTCTTCTTCTTCTTCTTCTTCTTCTTCTTCTTCATCTTCTTTTTGGTTGGAAGACTTGATGAATGTTTCTATTTCCTTAGGGATTTCAGGTCTATTTACATTGCTTATCTGTTCTTGATTTTATTTAATATATGGTACCCATCCAATAAATTGTCCAGAAAATTTTAGATTTTCCCATTTTATAGAGTATGCTTCTTTGAAGTACGACCCAATGATCCTCTGGATTTCTTCAGCATCTGTTGTTATCTCTCCCTTTCCATTTCTGATTTTGATAATTTGGATATTCTCTCTCTGCCTTTTGATTTGTTTGCTTAAGTGTTTGTCTATCTTGATGGTTTTCTCAAAGAGCCATCTATTTGTTTCCTTAATTCTTTGTATTGTTCTTAATTGATCTAGGCCCTGAGTTTGATTGTTTACTGCCATCTACTACTCATGGGTGAATTTGCTTCTTTGTGTTCTAGAGCTTTCATGTGTGCTGTTAAGTTGTTAGTGTGAGATTTCCCCAAATTTGTTATGTAAGCACTTAGCACTATGAGGTTTTCTCT
Organism: Microtus agrestis; assembly: GCA_902806775.1. Classification (NCBI taxonomy): domain Eukaryota; kingdom Metazoa; phylum Chordata; class Mammalia; order Rodentia; family Cricetidae; genus Microtus; species Microtus agrestis. Next base: position 56,956 of record CADCXT010002727.1, read on the forward strand.
TAGTACTGCTTTCACTGTGTCACTTAAGTTTGGGTATGTTGTGCATTCATTTTCATTGAATACTAAGAATTATTTAATTTTTTTCTTATTTCTTCTTTTATCCAGATTTGATGTGGGGTTCCCCTTTGTATGCTGTGAATACCATTGGTTAATAGAGAAACTGTCTTCGCCTGAGAATGGAATAGAGGTAAGTGGGGAAAACTAAATTTTATTCTAGGAGAAAGAAGGAGGAGTTATGGAGAAGCCATTGAGACATTCCAAAACTTTGCCGGTAAGCCGCTGACATGTGGTGAAACACAGATTAATGGAGATAAATTAAATTAATATGTAAGAATTAGCCAATAAGAAGCAAGAGCTAATGGGCCAAGCATTGATTTAATTATACAATTTCTGTGTAATTATTTCAGTTCTGAGAAAATGGGACAAACAAGCAACCTACTACAACAAATAATTGTTCAGTTTCCATGAGTTTGTAGGCTTTCTGTAGTTTCTATTGTTGAACTCAAACTTTAATCCATAGTTATCTGATAAGACACATAGGGTTATTCTGTTTTGTATCTGTTGAGATTAGTTTTGTGACCGAGTATGTGATCAATTTTAGAGCAGGTTCTATGAGTTGCTGAGAGAAGGTTTATTCTTTTGTGTTCAAGTGAATTATTGTATAGGTATCTGTTAATTCCAATTGAGCTATTATACCTGTTTGTTCCCTTATTTCCCTGTTAATTTTCTGCCTGTCACACCTGCCCATTAGTGTTAGAGAGGTGTCTCACCATTAATTTGTGAAGTTTGATGTTTGTTTTAAAGTTTAACAATGTTTCTTTTATAAATGTGAATGCCCTTATATTTGGGGCATAGATGTTCTGAATGGAGATTTCATCTTCATGGATTCTTACTTTAATCAATATAAAATGTCCTTCTCCATCTCTTTTGATGAATTCTAGTTTGAAGTCTGTTTTACTAGATATTATGATAGTTATGCCATCTTGCTTAAGTCCCTTTTACTGAAAAATCTTTCCTGAACCCTTTATTGTAAGGTAATGTCTCTTTGAAGTTGACCTGCGTTTCTTGCATGCAACAGAAGGATGGGTCCTGTTTTCATATGCATTCTATTAGTCTGTGTCTTTGTATTTGCAAATTGAGTTGATTGATACTGAGATATTAATAACCAGTGATTATTAATACGCATATTTGGTGGTTTTGGTGGTGTGTGTACGTGTGTGTGTGTGTGTGTGTGGTGTGTTTCTCTTCTTTGTCTTCTGCTGGTGTGAGATTATCTATTGCCTGAGTTTTCATGCATGCAGCTAACATCTTTGGGTTGGAGTTTTTCTTCAAGTACTTTCTGCAGGGCTGGATTTACGGACTGGTATTGTTTAAATCTGGTTTTGTCATGGAATATCATATTTTCTCAATCTATGATGATTGCAAATTTTTAATTGTGTTTATTGAGCTATACATTTTCTCCATTCCCCTCTCTTCCTCCCCCTCTTCTCTACTACCCTCTCCAATGACCCTCACACTCCCAATTTACTCAGAAGAAATTCTCTTTTTCTCCTTCCTATGTAGATCCTTTTATGTCTCACTTAGGGTCTTCTCTGTTATCTAGGTTCTCTTGGGTTTTAGACTGTAGGCTGTTTTTCTTTGCTTTATGTTTAAAAGCCACTTATGAGTGACTATGTATTTGTCTTTCTGGGTCTGGGTTACCTCACACAATATGTTATTTTTTAGATTCATCCATTTGCCTGCAAATTTTAAGATGTCATTTTTTTATCAGTGTGTAGTACCCTATTATGTAAATGTACCACATCTTTTCTATTCATTCTTCAGTTCAGGGGATTCTAGGCTGTTTCCAGGTTCTGGCTAATATAAATAATGCTGCTATGAACATAGTTGAGCACATGTCCTTGTGGTATGATTATTATTGAGCTTCCTTTGGGTATACATCCAAATATAGTATTGCTAGATCTTGAGGTAGATTGTTTCCTAATTTTCTGAGAAATCGCCATACTGATTTCTAAAGCATCTGTATAGATTTGCATTCCCACCATCAATGGAGTTCCTTTTACCCCATATCCTGTTCATAATAAGCTGTCATCAGTGTCTTTTATCTTGACCATTCTTACAGGTCTAAGATGGAATATCAAATTTTTTGATTTGCATTTCTCTGATGGCTAAGTTTTGTGAGGTATAGTAGTCTGTGCTAGCATGTTGTGGTCTCTTAGTGTCTTCAGAAAAGTGGTCTAGGACCTTCTAGCTTTCAGAGTTTTCATTGAGAAGTCAAATGTAATTCTGATAGGTCTGCTTTTATATTACTTGGACTTTTTTGTTCTTAATATTCTTTCTTTATTTTGAATGTTTGGTGTTTGGATTATTGTGTGGTGAGGGAACTTTTTTTAATCTAGTCTATTTAGTGTTCTGTAAGCTTCTGGTATCTTCATAGGCATGTCCTTCTTTAGGTTGGGAAAGTTTTCTTATATAATTTCATTGAATATTTATTCTGTGCCTTTGAGCTGGGATTTTTCTTCTTCTTCTACCCTATTATTCTTAAGTTTAGTCTCTTCATTGTGTCCCTGATTTCCTGATTTTTTGAATTAGAAATTTGTTGGATTTAACATTTTATTTGGCCAACAAATATATTTCCTCTATAGTATCTTCAACACATGATTCTTTTTTCCATCTCTTGTATTTTGTTGGTTATGCTTGAATCTGTAGTTCCTGATTGCTACCCAGATTTTCCAATTCTAGAATTCCCTTAGTTTCTGTTTACTTTATTGCTTTTATTGCAATTTTCAAGTTTTGAACAATTTCTTTCATCGGTTTGATTGTTTCTCATTGGCTTTCTTTAAGCAATGTATTGATTCCTTCCATTTTTGACTTTTTCTTGATTTCTTTAAAGGAATTTTTCATTTCCTATTTAAGGGCCTGTATCATCTTCATATTGTTATTGCTAAGGTCATTTTCTTTTGTTTCAGCTGCATTGAAATGTTCATGTCTTGCTGAAGTAGCATCACTGGGATCTGGTGGTGATATATTGTCCTTTCTGTCGTTGAATGAATTTTTGAACTGGCATTTATGCATCTGGCTTTGGGATGTTTATAGCTATGTGTGCTGGTTCTTTTGTTTCCATTGATGGATGGGTGGTTTGTTACTTTATTGTCTATTTCCTTTATTGTCTTTTGGCTTGAAAAGCTAAGGGTTCTGGTAATTGGCAGGTTTTCAGGTCCTGTCAGGTTGTCTCAGACGAGGTTTGTGGAGGTTTGGGTGTCTAGATTCAGAGTATCCTTCTGTTCTTCTTACTGGTGTGTGTTGTAATTGTGCCTATGTAGTCTGTTTTCCCAACTGGTGTTGTGTATGCCTGTGTCTATGAAGTCTACTGGAATTTTGGGGGTAGGCTGTACACAGGGAGGGTGATGAAGTATGTGGGGTTGGGCAGTGGAGTGGGCCTTGTCAAAATAGAATCCAGTGCATGGCAGACATGGTGGTGCATCCTGCAGCTGTTGGGAGATGCCTTACTCCTTTGACTTTTTGGAGGCCTAGGACCATCTCCCAAAAGAACTTACAGAGGCTTACTATTACTTATAAATGCCAAGTCTTAGCTTAACTTGTTTCTTACTAGCTTATTTTTAAAATATTTTCCCATCTACATTTTGCCTCTGGGCTTTTTCATTTTCTTCCATATATCTTACTTTCACTCTTACTCTGTCATTGGCTGGGTAGCTAGGTGGCTGGGTGTCTGGGTGGCTGACCCTTCATGTCTTCTTCTTCTTGTTCTCTTTCTCTCCCTCTTCCTCATTTCTTCTATTTATATTCTCTGTCTTCCAGCTGCAACGTGCTCCTGCCTTGCTATTAGCCATTCATCTCTTTATTATACCATCAGGCATTTTAGACAGGCAAATAATCAGAGCTTTACACAGTTAACCAAATACAGAATAAATGAAAGTAAGATACCTTAAAATAATATTCGTCAACATTTTCTCTTTTTTCTTTCTAAACCAAAATGAATAAAAATAACATAGTAAGACTCTATACAATAAGAACAATTATCAAGTAAAGATTATATTCACAATATACTGAACTCCAATTCATCTGTGTCTGATAAATTTAAAGAAAATGCTCCATAATCTATCCTATCTTGGTAAATCCAAAATTTTATACCTGACTTACTTTCTGTCATTTCTATTGAAAACTGTAATACTACTTAGTCTTCAACTCCTTCAAAGGCATCATAACTATATAATATAATTTAAGTAAACAAAAAGTGCATTGCAAATGACTTCTAAAATCTCTAGCAATGACAGAGACGTATGACTGCCTGGACAGTCACCCAAAGTTACTTTGCAATGTTGGTAATGTATCTTCAGCCTACATGGCCGTAGCATCTGGCAAACTTTACACTGAAGCAGGAAATTTGAAAAACTGTCCTACCTATATTGACAGTTTGCCAGTCACTTTACTCTGTGTCCTGCAGAATGTCTGGAATTTTCTTCTGCAAAGCAGAAACGCTTAACGGCTATCCATCCTTGTTTAGCCAAACTTCAGTGGTCAATTCCCTGTGTTTCCTGCATGTCCAGTTTATACAACATACAGCCAATTAGTACGGGCAAAATCAATTTCTTGCCCAAATGGTTAATATTGCCACAATGACAGCGAATTCCATAAGGAATTTCTTCATTGCCCATCCTCTCTGAAGTAAATTGGTACTGCCAGGAGCAGACGTGTCTCATTGTCATGAAAATCTTTAACAAACATTTTAAATACCATATTTTATAATTCTTTGAAAGGTGTGAAGGCAATCTATCTAAAATATATCTCTATATGATATGAAAAGAATACCTAGCCTATCTACAAACTTATTATAGAGAACTAACTACTGACTTATATTTCTTGATTATCCTAAATAGTTCAGCTTTCAAAAAATAGAATTTTAGCTTACATGTTTAAATGAACTGCATAGGTACAATTACCTTAAAAAAGAGTATATATATATTGATATATATATATATATGTATCAAAATGACTTTAAATTGTTAGCAATATACAAAATCCTTTAAACAACGGTAGAAACACATATACAATATGTTATAACAAAAATTGCCTCAAGTTTATATCAATAGACAAAAGTACATTTAAAAAGAGTAAAAACACATACACAGTGTAACAATTTTGACATTTGAGTTTGTGTCCATATACAAAAATACATGTGTTGTAATAGGAACGTCCGGGCTGCGTCCCCAGCACCCCAGCCGCCCAACACGGGTAGTTTTACCCGAAATAATTACACGGACACTGTATTCTTTTAAGCACTGCTTGGCCCATTTCTATCTAGCCTCTTCTAGGCTAACTCTCGCACCTGGACTAACCCGTTTCTAATAATGTGAGTAAGCACCCCAAGGTGCGCTTACCAGGAAGATTCTAGCCTACGTCCATGCTGGATTGGAGCTTCATCGTGTGTGTCTTGCTCTGAGAGGAGCTGCGTGAATTCTCAGCTCACTTCCTCTTCTTCCCATCATTATGTTCTGTTTACTCCACACACCTATGTTCTAACCAATCAAATGGGCCATGCCAGTTTCTTTATTAGCCAATGACCTTCCTCCACCATCCATAGCATTGCAAAATATCTGAAATTAATAGTTGTCTTTTTATTCTATATTTCCCTAAATATAACAAACATCCATGACCCAGAAAATAACCGAAGACTACCCACACCTCCTTTTCTCTTTGGAATGTGGATGTTGTGTTTTCTAAAAAGCTTCCTGCTCAATGTGGATGAAGTGTTTTTAGAGTCCAAGAGAAAAAGTTTGAGATAATGACTAAATCCTGGGAAGATCAGTTATAGCCTTTGTTGATAAATACTATGTGTCAAGTTTCAGGAGGTCTCCCCGATCAAACCAGATCCAAATTAACCTGGAATCAAGAAAGCTAAACTAAACTAAAGTATGGCAACATGTATTCAATAGCTAATTTATTTTGGTGGCTAGCAAATTAATTAGTTAATATGATTAGGATGATACATGGGCCTTTTGCTTGCTAGGCAAACATGCTTTCCTTCAAATACAATACTAAGTATTTCTAGATTCTTAAAACCAGAATAATTATACAAATTCAGCATCAGGTAATCATACAGAAATAAGAAAGGAAAACAGAAAAAAAGGAAAACATAAACTAATAAAAAACAAATACAACTTACTGGACATAGAGAAGGAGCTTAAACACTCTGAGGATTTGATGGCAAAGAAAAATTGCTAGGAGGACAGAGAAATGGCTCTGTGTTTAAGAGCCCCTGTTACTATTGCAGATGATCCAGATTCTATAGCTAGCACTCAAAATATAGCTAACAACTCTATGGAATTATTATCCCAGAGGGTCTACTACTCTCTTCTGGCCTATACTCATAAATGATGTGAGTAGTGTAAATGAGTACTTCATGCAGTCTTTCTATACTTACAAAATAAATGCACAAATCTGTTTAAAAAAGATGGTTGTTAAATTTTAAAGGTATAGTGTACATAGGGAATGCCTCCTCTTTTCATAAGCTGAAGAACAATGAATTAGAGTTTAAAAATCCACAATGAAAGTAATTTGTAATATGGTAATTGTGTAGAGGACAGAATGGAGACAAGAAGGAGGAAAAACATCTTACCTTTCAGATAAGCCTACATCTAGGACAGCCACATGACAATAGAAAGCCACATGGTGTGAAGGGGAGATTTAGAGAAAGAGTCAGGAAGCCTAACAGTACTAGGTAGCTTTAAACATCTTTGGTAAAGATCGAAAAGAAAAGGAAAAAAGATTATGCCTTTGAATTCAGGAAGACATGTAGAGCCAAAGAACCTCATAGTGGTTCATAGGAACTGAACTGGGCACTAGGTATTTTGGGAGAGAAAGCGCCTTTTCCCTAGGTGAATCTGTGACTCTAGAAATGGTCCCTTAACCATGTGCTTAAATTGCCCAACTGGAGAAGCTTTTCAGAGAGAAGAAAAACCATGCCTCCATCTAGAGGTACAGTCTATTCATTCCTATGAGATTTCTCTCTCTAAAGAGGTAACTTTAAAATTATTTAGGATATGTAATAAAACTAGGGAATAGACACAAATCATTTACATAGAGAAAATTCAGTGATCCCATTCTAATGATCAGCAAAGAGATCAGTGTCTGAACTGAATTTCAGACCCTACCCTCAGTTAAAGTACATAGACAAGGATGCTCATTTAGGAGGTAACAAGATACTAGAGTTCCCTTCTGGCAATTCTAGGGCTCAGAACCAGGGGCATTTCTGGAACTTCAGATTTTATATTTCTTCCCCTGAGTGGCCTGTCTTATTTCTATCTCATGTCCATAACATTTCCCCCTTTTGAAGAGGTAACCCCAACTGCCATTTAGGGACTTAAGGCAATGATGGAATATGACACCTTATTGATGAGTGGATTAGCTGATGTGGTACCTTGGTTACACACTCAGTGGTCCTTAGTGGAAGACCCAAAATTGACAGTTCAATTTGAATAACAGCCAGAAGTAAGAGGTAAAAGATATTCATAGCTTGTGTGTAGACACAGAGGTGAGATAGATGGCATGTTAATAGCTATTAGAGAAATAATGGCTATTAGCGTAATAAGCTATAGACATGGAAGACAGAATAGAAGATTTTTTTAATGTTCAAATGAAAGTATTAGAATGTCCTTGAGGTCACAAGAGCATCCATCCAGTGGATTTTTCTATGTTTTTTTCTTTTATCTTAAAGTTTGGACTAGAGAAAAATGAACCCAAGATATTCTTTCAAAAACACTGATAGGTGTTGCAAAAGTTACAATCTCAGTTTGAAGGACCCATTAAGCAACTTCTTTAACAAACCCCAGGATAGGCGCCAAGTGGTGCTGTCTAGCAATGCAGGGACAGGTTATTTTCTCCTGACATTACAGAAATAAAAGGCAAAAAAGGAGTGTTTTTGGGAATCATGGAGTGTCCCAGTGGAGACAACATACATCACCATGGAAATTCCTCCTTATGGTATTTTTGACTGACTAGTAAAATGATTCAGGAAAATGTCTTATTGGTACTATTTCTGCAATGAAACCAAAGCAACTTGGGGAGAAAAGAGTATGTTCAGCTTTTATATACATATCATTGTTCTTCATCAAAGTAAGTCAAGGCATGAACTCAAACAGGGCAGGATCCTGTAGGCAGAAGCTGATGCAGAGGTTTTGAAGGGGGAGCTGCTTTCTAGCTTGCTTCCATGGCTTCCTCAGCCTGCTTTATTATGGAATCCAGGACCACCAACCCAGGATTGACACCACTCAAAACGGGATTGGCCTTCCCCCATTGAACACTAACTAAGAAAATGCCTTCCATGCTTGCCTAGAGCTTGATCATATGGAGGCATTTTCTCAATTGAGGCTCCTTCCTTTTGATGACACTAGTTTGTGTAAAGTTGACATAAAACTAGCATACTGGTATAGGCAAGGTATAAATCTGGCAGCTGACCAGAAAAGGAGAAGGTGAAAGAGAAGGGAATAAAATAACATACAAAGTTTGAGGAAAGACTATCTCAATCAAAGGGCAGTAGGCATGGACAATAAGGAGGGAAACTTTGGAGACTAAGGACTCCCACAGTCTAGGGTGGTGAAAGCATATGTAGGTTTTGGTCTACATCCCAAAGAAAATGATGAAAAGAAGGAAAAATAATTGTTCCACCCTTCTGAATTATGAGTCAAGAAGATGACACTTAACCAAACATGTTTATTGTTCCTCTATTCATAATATCCATTAATTGGAAGTACCCTAGATGTCTGTCAATGGATGAATAGAAAAAGATGTGAAAATCCTAAACAATGGGATGTTACTCAGCAGTTAAAAGTTGAAATAATGACTTATTTCTGAGACAAGGTTTCACTGTAGCTTTGGTGCCTGTCCTAGAACTAGCTCTTGTAGACCAGGCTGGCCTCAAACTCACAGAAATCGCCTGCCTCTGCCTCCTGAGTGCTGGGATTAAAGGTGTGCATTACCACTGCCTGGCAAAATAATGAAATTTTTAAGTAAATGGATAGAACTAAGAAATAATCATCACGAGAAAACAGAAAGTAAAATATTGTATGAATTAGTTTTTTGTATATGTGGATATTAGTTGATTAGTCTTCATTAAGAAGGCTACAATCCATAGAACCAAAGGCTAGCTACAAAGTAGTGGATCAGGGAGGAGGAATAAATTTCCCTAGGAAGATACTTAGAGTAGATAGATATAGATAGATAGGAGGGCAGAGGGAAACAGTCCAGATTCTGTTTTTATCCTTGTATTCAAGAACAATGTGAGAGTTTAGTGTACTCTGACACTCATTTCAATATAAATTAAATTTATTATATACTTTTGTTGACAGCAAATAAAACACAGATATTTATATGACAATTCAAATAAGATTTTATTTAATGAAAGCCCATTATACAAATAATGAATTGAGGGAAGAACTTGCAAAAAAGATAAGAGGAGGCCAACTTGACTATTTTTTGTCACAGGCCACATAAGGCATCACTTTGAGATCTTTCAAAATTTATGTAGACACAATGACAAATGATTGCTATCTTTGCTGGATTTTCAAGGTGGTGTAAGATAAAAATTTACTTTTAAACTTTAGAATGGGGAGTTTTGCCTATTGCTAAATTTGAAGAAAGGCAAATTGTGCCACTTATTAAAAAGAAAATTGCAGCTATAGTTGCCAGAAACATGGCACTACCAATCTTCTGAGTGTCTGGGTGAGAAGGCATATTGAAAGATGTTGGAAAGGCAATCTTCCATTTACGCATGATGGATATGTAATTGAACAAAACACAAGGTAAAGAAAGCTGCTAGCAATGATGTTCAGAATCCCAGAAAGGCTAAATAGATTGCTGGTGGCATTCCTCCACACTCTTCCCATACACAGATTACAAAAAGCAATACTCGTGGTGATTTTCCCAAAAAGCCCAAGAAAGCTAGCCACCAGCAGCAGGTGCTGGTTTATTCGAATGTACAATGGAATGAAGGAGTCACGGTAGTTGTATTGGTAACATACTCTCATGTTGCTGGAGTTGTTGCCATTGTGGAAAACACAGGCTTTCCATATGCCCACAAAAGCCATTGTAGGCTTGGAAATCAGTGGGTCTTCATAGTACCACACTCGCCACTGAGGGAGCCCCATGGAGATGCCGCAAAGTAGGCAGGCCACTGTGCTCAAAGCAAAACCTCCCAATTGGCGATTGTATGTTTTCATCAACATGATGCTGACAGTGAATACTTGAGATCTGCAAAGGTATACAGGACAATATGAATACAGTTACTCAGGACAAAAACGGGATACTCAGATTTAAAGTACTAAGGGGAAAGTATTATGTATGAGAGAGTGAGCCTTGCATGGAGATCTGCTGATTTGGATGTGGAATGAGAAAAGCCTGAGAAGCCCCATGTGGCAATCTGTTCAGGCAGGTAGATAATCTAATCAACACACCCTCTACACTGTATAATTCTGCATTTGCCACAAACTTCTGGAATTCCCACTGCCTTTCCTATCCAAGGGTTAGTATGAGAGACATGAGACCCTACATCTGATAAGTTGCATGATATCTTCAAGGGACACCAATAATCAGCAAGTGTGAGAAGTTTTTCCTAGTTATGTGTCACATTGCCTCATCTTTCATTGTTCTTGAATCTTTGGATTAGCTCAAAGCTTTACCTGTTATGAACATCACCATATGAATGAGCATGGCACAGGAAACTTTGTGTGCATACATTGTGTTGTCATTTCTTTTGAATAGATGCTAAAACATTTAACCTGGAAAAAGCATGGTGTCAAATTCATACAGAACTTATTTCACACCAGTTGTTTGAGTATTACATACCTAGAAGTAAATCTGAAAGTTTTCTGCTTCTTTATAACTTCCTTCACATTGGTTGCGTACAATATACCTGCACATCAATGCTGAAAGATAATAAATGAGTGGAAACTTATAATGTAATAGACAATTCACTTACTCTGCTATATGTAATGTGAAACATATTATACATTACCTTTTTAAAAACCTATTTCACTGTAATACTTAAAATACATCAATTCCTAAGAAAATCTGTGAACATGGATAATGCTTACCCCTAGACAATTATAAAATACAAAGCGAATGTAAATACATTTATAGTTTTATGATTAGTTTTGATTGTCTAGTTGAAACAATATAAGAATGATCAGAGAAGGAAGTCTAAATGAGGAACTGTATGGATTTGGTTGGTCTATAGGCATGCCTGTGAGGGATTATTTTGTAATGTTAGTTGAAGTAATAAGACCTATCCAGTGTGGGTAGCACTATACCTAAGAAGGAGATTATCAGCTGAAGGTGGGTGTAGACATGCATGTGAGTACTGAAAGAAATGTATTCACTCATTGCTCCATCTTCATGTATGGATGTCACCTATCTATTCATTCATGTTTGTATGTACTTCTGTCTATCTTAAAACATATTGGGCAGTGAGGGGGAGGGAGGAGGAGAAGTGGGGGAGTGACAGCAGAATGGGAGGAGGAGGAAGTGTAAATTTTTAATAAAAAATAAATTAATTAATTAAAAAAAGAAAAATTGACCACCTAAAACATCTCCAATAGGAACAGATGGCTCAGATGTCTGAATTCTATATCCAGAACAGATTCAAGATGCTGCCTGAGATGATCAAGCCTCACAGGATACTCCAGTCAGGACTTGATCATAACTCTAAATTTTCTTTAGGTTCCCATAAGATTATCAGAGCCCTCAAACAACTGGAAGTAGCCTGAAATACTATGCCCACATTCCCCCAAAAAATGGACTTTTTTATGGATATTTTCCTTTTTTTTTAAATAGGGAAAAGTGATGCAGGAGAATTGTCTGTATTTTGTCAATCATGTTTTAAATAAACGCTGATTGGCCAGTAGCCAGGCAGGAAGTATAGGCAGGACAACCAGACAGGAAGTAGAGGTTGGTCAATGATAACAGGAGAATTCTGGTTAAGGAGGAAGTACATTCCTCCGCAGTCCTACCCATCATCTGAAGAAGGAAGATGTGACCTACCCCGCTGAAAAAGGTACCAAGCCATGTGGCTAATATATAGTAGAATGGGCTAATATAAGTGTTAATAAGAAGCCTGAGCTAATGGGCCAATCAGTTTATAACTTAAAAAAATTATTGGGTAGATATTAAATTTGATAAATTTGAGTCCCTGGAATCAGGGTGGTTTACCTTTGTTTTAAGCTAAATTCTGTCACATTGTTTCTCTCATTGATCTTTTCTATTTGCTTTTTTTTGTTTATATTGGGCAGGATCCTACAATGTAAGCCAAATTTTTCTCCAACTTCATATGTAGTCCAAATTTGTCTCAGACATGAAACAACCCTTCCTCAAATTCTGAGTGCTGAAGTTATATGCTTGTTCATCATACATAATGTGTAAGAATTTTTTTATGGTGATGACACTTGCAATATGAGTGTGTGTGTGTGTGTGTGTGTGTTAAAGGTAGATAGGTAGATTCCCAGGACTATTGCAAGCTACTGAAATGTTCTACCATGAATCTATACCCTAATAATCTGAAGAATATTTTTTACATGATGCATTTTCAGAAAGTATTTACGTGAGTCCTTTCATTGTACCCCTAATAAGAAAATTTGAGATTATATTTCAAGGTGGGCCAAATAGAACTCAGGTCCATGAAGTCAACACTCTACTACATTGGGAGGGAGAATTTAATAACCAGAAACAAGGATCCAAAGACATTCCTCTTTTATTGATCAAGAAGGAATATTTAGAGGCAATAGGGGTTAAGCTTATAATAATCGCCTGTAAATATCATAGAATACACTTGTAGCATGATTTCTAGATGGTTCTTATTAAATATGGTCTCTCTAGTAGTCAGTGTGGGTATATATGTAAATACATTCTCTAATTGAGAAGAAGATAACAACAACCACATTTGGGAAGAAATACTTAAAGTACATTTTCCTTAACTCAATCAAATGGAGGACTAGGATGTTAGAAATGAGGAGAGAAGATATCACCTTTTTTCCGAGACCCGCTGTCAAATGAAGGCTCAAATTATCAGTCTAGTCTTGGGTGTAGACAAATGACAGGAGTGGTTAATGGTGAAAAGAGAGAGTGAGGCTAGAGAAGTCATCCAAATTAATCTTTGGAAAATGTATGGGTGAGTGTCTAGGCTTTCTTAGTAATACTTTGGTCTGTAGCATAAGGTGAATGATTGTTAAAGTTGGAAGCTAAGAATCTCATTGTTATAGCCATAAACTTTCTATAAAGGGCCTTATTAATAACTATCATTCTGTTTGACCTGATAATCCTAAATGCATTTTATGTGTTGCTGAATATTAAATCTGGGGCATTGTGGATACTAGAAACGTACTCTGCTACTGAACATTATTTTGAAAGGTGAACAATCTTGTCTTATTTCCAAGAGTAGTTCATGGATACATTTTTTTTGCTTAGGATTTTTTCTTGTGATTTGTGAAATGACCTCATTAAATAGGCCTAAATGCCCTCAAGATCATTCTGAAGTCCAGAAGGCACTTCGAGTTGTGATCCTCTAGATTCGTCCTGTACCTGGATACTAGGATATACTTATAAGAATAGAACTTAGAAGAAAATGAATAATAATAGTAATAGTAATTCTTGTGCTCTCCAGGGTTGGTGTGGTAAAGGATTACAGATGCTTTTTTTTTTAACAAAAATGCTCCAATCAGAGATTCTACTGAAAACAGATTCAAAAACCTGCTGTGTTTCCCTGGGCCCATCCTTTGAGAAAGTCGTCACCTCCCTACATGTCAGTATGGTAATTACAATATTTACACAGAAGAGTATGGCACAGTCAACAGCAACCATGTGTATAATCTTTGAAAGAACTAATGGATTGTATGTGGCATTATTCTTCAGCATCCCCTTTTACATGTTCACACATGGTAAAATGCTTGAGACTTTCCCAACCAGCCCAAGGATGTTGGCAGGCAGCACTAGGATAAATGAAGAAAAGTATTGTAATCATAGTAGGTGTACCACATACTATGTGGTTATTGGAATTGTTTCCATGGTGGTAAATGAAGACTTTCCACATTCATACAAAGATGGTCATAAGACAGACAAGCATGGTATCATGCAAAAACTATAGTTACTACTATAGGAGGCACATGGAGATTGGCAAAGGACTCATGCTACTAAGAACAAAGTGACATCTGGGATTTTGCTGTGGAAGAACATGGTGTCAAAAATATTGAGGAAAATGTAGAGGACTATATCAGGCTCTTTGGACATATGACAGTGTACCATGAAGGAGCAGTTCCAGAAGAGAAGAATTGATTATGTTTGAGAAGGTTGGACTTGTCACAGAGATCTTCTGATAAGAGTATGAACTGAGAAAACTCTAAGGGCCCTGAGGCAACATTACTGACATCCTGACAATTTGTATAACCTACTACTGCTTACACTTCTATCTATTTGTTTAAACACACTATTTAGTATTGCCATAATATTTAGCCACAGAGAGCTATCAGTGCACCACTTGTCATACAAAAAATGGTAAACTACTTCATGTCTGATAATTTGATAACTACTTTTATGGTAATTATACACCATGAGTTATATGCCAACATTAATTACATATTTGGGTCATATATATAATCAATGACATTTTGGGCTCAACACTACACTTTCATGAGTGATTTCTTATGGACTTGATTTTATACAGTGTGATTATGTCTTCAGAATTGGCTTTGACTCTTTTCTTATGCTGCCAAATCCTCCTGGCTCTTCTGGACAAGTACTAGGATTGGAGGCATGAGCTACAACATCCCGTTAGAAAATAATATTTTCAAATCTTCCATACTGGAGCATGTATGTGAAGATTTTTATCCCTTTCAGACAAATTAATATTCCTGGCTATGGGTCACTACATATTCTTGCTCACTACTCAGTTTTAGACATCTGGAATAGTTCTAAGCTTTACATAATAAGACCTGTGTTGTATAAATAAAAAAGCATATATTAATTTTCTGTTAAATATGATCTCATTTCTATTTGGTTGATCAAAGATTGCTTATTTTAAATCTATTTTAAAATAGGTTTTAAAATGTGTACTTGAAGCCACAGTATAAGAATGTTCAAACTTCTGTATAGCTTTTCTGACATTGCAATTTGTTATATTTTTATTTATTAATAATTTCCCCCTCTCCCATTCTCTCATTTCTCTCCCACCCACCACATTGCCCTCTTCCTCGCACTCCAGTCCAAACAGAATTCAGGGTGCCCTGCCCTGTGGGAAGTCCAAGGCCCTCCCCCCTCCATCCAGCTCTAGGAAGTTATGCATCTCTGAGAGTTCAAGGACAGCCTGGTCCACAGTTTTATTCCAGGTCAAAGATATACAGAGAACCTGTCTCAAAAAGCAAAAAGTTAAAAGTAAAAATAAATAAAATAGAGGTTAAAACAAAGCTGCACAAAGATGGAAAATACACAGAGACTCTTGATACTGTATGCTATTATGCTCTCTTTGAATTGTTTGATTGGTGAGGAAGGAGCAACAGATACTTAAAGATATTTGTTTATAAATGCTACTCAACTAACCCAACATAGATATTTTGAAAATACCTTGACTTCAGAATTTGGATCTAAGGATATGATACTTTGGAAAAGAGATTCTTCTTTTGTTTTCACAGAGCATGAAACCCTGTGGATTGCTTCTATCCCAATATGCTATGATGGACCACGCCCTCCTGAATGGTTGCTGTGAATGATTCAAAAAATTACTTTGCTCAACGGCCACCTGAGAGGAACCTAGCACACAGGCTATACCATGAAAGACCTGATTAACAGCGCCCGCATTCAGCAGGAAGCAGTTTGGAGAGAAATAACTGCACCTATATTTCCAAATATTGTTTATTAATGTCCTTTTATATTTAAAGGTGGATATGATATAGATATGAATAATTTACATTGGTATGAATTTTGCTTTATTGGTATAAAGTTAAGGTTGATTTTGTTATATGTATTTCTGATCTTGACTAAGGTATTGTGATTGGGTAGTTCATGTAAAAATGTAATGTATATAGGTTGTTAATGGATAATCATTAATAATAGTCATGTTTGTAGTCATGTTAGTTATATTTTCTAGATGTACATAGATATATTTTAGATAGACATTCTTCATACCTTTCAACGACTACAGAATAGGACATTTATTGTTTTAATAACTTAGGGCTTTTCATGACACTGAGTCACTCTGCTCCTGGCAGCACCAATCTACTTCAAGAGGAAGATGGGCATTGAAGAGGATCCTTATGGAGTTTCATAGCCATTTGGGAAAGAAACTGTTCTTGCTTGGACTATTGCATAAACTGGACACAGAAACCCTCAGAGAGAGGACTGCTGAACTTGCCTAAAGGTGAGATGATCTTTTTTTTTAAAAAATACTAAGTAATAATTTTTATTTTTAAGCACCTAGAATATTTTTGTCTTTTCCCATACTTAACTGGTATGTTCACAAATTTTACTGATATATTAAAATTATGATATTATTCCATTGATAATTTAATTTTTATTCCATAGTTGTTAGCTATATAGTTATATAAAAAAATTAAAAAAATTTTCAAATGCACATATATTTGTTTTAGAGGATATAATGTGTTTTTGGTACATTATTTAAGTACAAAATAGAACAAAATCAAAATTTTAATTTAAGAACATATCAGGCAATAATTATTTTATATGAATATGTAAATGAGGAAAACATAACAAATTTTGAAAAGATTATATGTGTAATAATAAGACAATCATTAATAATATTAACATGATTTTTTAAAAAAACTATACATCTATAAACTTAGTTCCAAACAAATCCTAACCAAGTAAAATGACCTCCTTCTATTTATCTGGACTATAAAATCTTGAGATTTTCGTTCTTGTAGAAATATTTTTATTCAATATAGTAATGACTTATGATGGGAGTTCCTGATTCATGAAAGAGTCTGTGAGACATTCTGCAGGACACAGCAGATAGTGACTGAAATGCCTTTGAAATTTCCTGCTTCATGGAAATGTCTGCTGGTAACTATGGCCTAAAGCCCGAAGCTGGATGCCCCGGCAGTAAAAAAGAACTTTGGGTGACTGTCCAGGCAGTGAGATGTCTCTGTCACTTCTAGAGATTTTGAAGTTTCTTATTTCTTGTTTACTTAGGTAATATTATATCCTTCTGGAGTCTTTGATTCAGGTGAAGAATAGATAGACAGTTATAGTTGTTTTTCTTTGTTACGATAAAAGATAAAATAGATATAAATATTGTAACTGTAAATATTGCTTGATAACAGTTTTGTTATATGTAATTTTGCTCTGTTAAAGTTAAAGCCTTCCTTCCTTTTTGTTTAAACAGGAAAAGGGGAAATGATGGAGGAAGTTCATTGGTTAAATAAAGAAGCTGCCTTGGCCCTGATAGAACAGAAAATTAGGTAGGCAGAGTAAACAGAACAGAATGCTGGGAGGAAGAGGAAGTGAGCTCAGACTCGATAGCTCTCCTCTCTGGGGCAGATGCAATGAAGCTCCGACCCAGGATGGACGTAGGCTAGAATCTTCCCGGTAGGCTTACTTTTGGGTGCTACACACATTAATAGAAATGTGCCAAGCAGTGTTTATATGAATACAGTTTGTGTGTTTTTATTTTGGGGCATAAGCTTGCCAGGCGGCCGGGAGCTCCATGGCAGGAAGTGGCCAGCAGCTCCTTCCACTTTTTTCTATATATGCATATCCATGTTTGTGTACATATATGTATACATGAGAGACTTCCATGCTGTGGTATTAGTCATTTAACAATGGCTCCTAACAGAAGGCCAAGAATCTAGTAATTGTTTATTCCCTGACATTGGATGTCTCAGCCATCCCAGCATGGTGCTTGTGTCCAAGTAAATGCCTATAGAACTGAAAATCTTTAGTCTACATCGCAATTCCAAAGAAGATTCAATGGTGAATGAAGGAATGCTTCAGAAACACAATATGTATTCATTCCAGAAAGAGTTATGACAAGCATGGAAAAGAAGAAAAAATCTTTTTTTCCATGTCCTTTTATGTACTGTGACCAGAAGGCATGGGAATATGATATCTCCAGAAGTTCTTTTATTGGGTTTTATGTTTTTCCATATGAAGTTGAGTACAGTTCTTTGAAGGTTGGTGAAAAATTTTGCTGGAATTTTGATAGGCATAGCATTGAATCTGTAGAATGCTGTTGGTAAGATTGCCATTTTTACTATGTTAATTCTACCTACCAGAGAGCATGGGAGATCTTTCCTCTTTCTGGTGTCTTCTTCAATTTCTTTCTTCAAAGATTTAAAGTTCTTGTCATACAAGACTTCCACTTGTTTGTTTAGAGTAACTCTGAGATATTTTTTGTGATTTTTGGCTATTGTGAAGGATGATGTTTCTCTGATTTCTTTCTCAGTCCTTTTATTATCTGACTACAGAAGGGCTACTGATTTTTTTGAGTTAATCTTATATCCTGCTTCATTACTGAAAGGATTTTTGAGTTCTAGAAGTTCCTCAGTAGAATTTTTGGGGTCGCTTATGTACACTATCATGTCATCAACAAATAGTGACAGTTTGACTTCTTCTTTCCTGATTTATATCCTCTTCATCTCCTTTTGGTGTCTTATTGCTCTAGCTGAGATCTCAAGAACTATATTAAATATGTATGGAGAGAGTGAACAACCTTGTCTTGTTCCTGATTTCAGTGGGATCACTTTAAGTTTTTCTCCATTTTGTTTGAAGTTGGCTGTTGACTTGCTTTATATTTCCTTCATTATGTATAGGAATGTTTTTTATATCACTTCTCTTTCCAAGACCTTTGTCATGAAGGGATTTTGTATTTTCTCAAAAGCTTTTTTGGTATCTAATGAGATGATCATATGGTTTTTCTTTTTCAGTTTGACTACATGGTGGATTTCATTGACAGATTTTTGTATGTTGAATCATCCCTGCATCTCTGGGATAAAGCCAAGTTGATCATGGTGGATGATAGTTCTAATGTGTTCTTTGATCTGATTTGCCAGTATTTTATTGAATATTGTTGCATCAATGTTCATTAGTAAGACTGGTCTGTAATTCTCTTTCTTAGTAATGTCTTTCTGTGGTTTGGGTATCAGGGTAGTTGTCACCTCATAAATACAGTTTAGCAATGTTCCCTCTGTTTCTATTGTGACAAGTTATTTGAAGACTATTGGTATTAGTTCTTCTTTGAAAATGTTGTAGCATTTTGAGCTGAAACCATCTGGTCCTGGGCTTCTTTTATTGTAAGGCTTTTGATGACTGTTTCTATTTCTTCAGCAGTTATATGTCTGTTTAATTTTCTTATCTGCTCTCGATTCAATTTTCGTAAGTGATATTTATCCAAAAAGTTGTTCATTTCCTTTAAGTTTTCCAATTTTGTGGAGTACAGGTTTTTGAAATATGACCTGATGATTTTCTATATTTCCTCTATGTCTGTTGTTATGGACCCCTTTTCATTTCTGATTTTCTAATTTGGATATTCTCTCTCTGCCTTTTGGTTAGTTTAGATAAAGGATTGTCTATGTTGTTGGTTTTCTGGAAGAACCAACTCTTTGTCTCATTGATTCTTTGTATTGTTTTCATTGTTTCTCTTTTGTTGATTTCAGCTCTCAATTTCATTACCTCCTGCTGTCTAGTTCTCTTGGGTGAGTTTGCTTATTTTTTCTAAAGTTTTCAAATGTTCTGTTAATTCACTTGTGTGGGATTTTTCCAGCTTCTTTATGTAGGCTTGTAGTACTATGAACTTTCCTCTTAACACTCCCTTAATGTGTTTAATAATTTGGGTATTTTGTGTGGTCTTTTTTTTAACTACAAAACTGTTTGGCCAATGGCTTAGTCGTATTCCTAAGTAGCTCTTACATCTTAAATTACCCCATTTCTATAAATCTATGTATTCTAGGCTTCCATTTCTGTCCTTAAATGTGTTTAATAAATTTGGATATTTTGTGTGGTCTTTTTCATTGAATTTTAGAAAGTCTTTAATTTCTCTATTTCTTCCTTGATCCATTGATGATTCATGTGAGCATTGTTAATTTCCATGTGTCTGTGGGCTTTCTAGAATTAGTAATGCTGTTGACTTCTACTTTTCAACCATGGTGATCTAATAAGATACATGGGGTTATTCCATTTTTTTTGTATTTGTTTAGTATTGTTTTGTTGCTGAGTATGTGGTCAGTTTTTGAGAAGGTTCCATGAGATGCTGAGAAGAAGGTATATTCTTTTCTGTTTGGATGGAATACTCCATAGATGTCTGTTAAGTCCAAATGAGTTTTTAGCCTTTTCATGGTGCTCCATGTTTCCTGGATATTTTTGGGTTAAGGTTTTGTTAGCTTTAATGTTTTCTCTGATGAGTTTATTTCCTCTATTGTATCTTCAGCGCCTAAGATTCTCTCTTCCATCTCTTGTATTCTCCTATTTATGCTTGTGTTTGTGGTTCCTGATCATATTCTCACTATTTCTGTTTCTATAATTTCTCAGCTTGTGTTTTATTTATTGTCTTTCTTTCCGTTTTCAAGTCTTGAATAGTTTCTTTCATATGTTTGATTGATTCTTTTTTTGATTTTCTTTTTTTTAGATATGTAATATTTTATTTAAAATGAGAGGTGATTTTAGTGTATGAGAGAAAATTTTGACACATTTTTCCTTATTGTTTTAAACAAATGGTTTTTCTGAGACGTTCATTCATTGTAAACACATACACTCTTTCTGCTGATTAGAAGTAAATTCTTGGTATTACATTTGTGATAATAAAATGCTCAGGAAAAATTTGAGTAAAACCAGAAAAATCTTTCTACTTTACATTGAGTTTCTCTGAGTTTTTTTTTATAAAAATGTATTTAAGAATTTATTGTGTTGGATTTCCTCATCAGCATTGGCAATCAGAAACCTGGTATCATGAGCAGTATAATTTGCAAAAGTAGTCACTCATACAGGTCTCTCTCAAGTTGTGTGTTTCCAAGAACAGCTTCTCTTTTGGCTATTTGTGGCATCATTTGGCCACTGAGGACTAGGCCAAATGGTGTCACCTTAATATAGCACAAATAGAGAATTGCTCTGCAATTTAGGATGCAGACTGCACTGCCATGAACATAGGCTTTTGGAGAGACAGGAGACACATTCTAGGGACTGGCCAAGGGATTTGCTGATGTCTTCCATTTTTTGTCTGTCTTTTCCTCTATTTCTTTGATAGAATTTCTCATTTCCTCTTTAAGAGTTTCAAACATTTTCCCGAAGTTATTTTTAGGTCATTTTCTTCATCTTCCTTAATAT
Organism: Microtus agrestis; assembly: GCA_902806775.1. Lineage (NCBI taxonomy): Eukaryota > Metazoa > Chordata > Mammalia > Rodentia > Cricetidae > Microtus > Microtus agrestis. The sequence goes on from CADCXT010002727.1 coordinate 78,286, forward strand.
TTGTTTTTTCAAATCTTGCTGTTGTAGGGTCTTTAGGTTTTACTGGTGTCATGTTCCTCTTTATGGTATTGCATGTGTTCTTATCTTTTCTACTCATCTTTTCCTCTAATAGGTGTGTTTGGGGTTGTTAGTGATTCTGTTGATTAATCTTCTAGGTGCCCGTGAATCCAAGGCTCAGATGGTTGTTCCCCATGGCACAGTTAGTGCCATGGTTCTAGTTACCCCTTTGGTCACCTTGTGTTTCTGGAGGTCACTCAGTGATCTGGGGCTTTGCTCTACTCCTTTGGAGTTTGCTGTCTCAGGCCTGCACTAGCATAGGTTCTTGGCTTTGACCCGTTTCTCTAAGTCTTGTTCTGTATCTGCTCCTGCAGAAGTCCCTAGCTTGAGTTGATCTTGCAAAGGACTCTGGCTCCAGTCCACTCCATCAGAGTTACCAGGGTCTGGTGTGCCCAGACCCATAGAGGATCTGGCTCAGGCTTAGTCCCTCAGAGGTCCTAGACTCATACTCATACCCGGACCCACAGAGGTTTCTGTTTCCTATTCCCTTTGATGTACCAGACCAATGCCCAGCCCCAATGATGTCCTGGCACAAGTATACTCCCTCTGAAGTCCCAGACTTATGCCTGGACCTGCAGAGATCTCTGGTTCCTGCCTACTATTTGGATATCCCAGATTCATACCCAGACTTCCAGGGGACCTGGCTCAGGCCTAATTGCTTAGAAATGCTAGACTCATATACAGACCCATAGTGGTCCTGGTTTAGGTCTACTCCCTCCAAGGTCCCAGATTCACATCTGGACCGTCAGCAGTCTCTGTATCTGGCTCTCTCACTCAGCAGTTGCTCCCTTATACCTGTTCCTGTATAGTTTATTGTTTCAGGTTTTCTCTGGCCCAGGTCGCTGCCTCAGTCCTGGTCTGCCAATGTCCCTGAAGTGGATCTGTTCCTGCTCCCATGGAGCTTGCTTCTTCACATCCACTCCAGCTTAAGTACCTGGTTCAGTCCCACCCCTGTGAAATTTGTTGGCACAGGCCTGCTCCAGCCCAAGGTGCAGTTCATTTCCTCAGGCCTACTTTGGCCCAAGTTACCTGCTTTGAGATGTTTCTGTAAATCCAGGTCTGGATCTGCTCCTGAAGAGGTCCCTGGCTTAGAGGTGCTCCTGCAAATGTCTCTGGCTCCATGAGTTCCCAGGCTCAGGTATGTCCAGACCTGCAGAGGATCTGGCTCATTCTTATTCCCTCAGAGGTTCCAGACTCATGCTCAGACCCAGACCAGCAGAGGTTTCTGGTTCCTACCTATACCCTTTGATGTACCAGGCCAATGCCTGGATCCACAGAGGTCCTGACTCAAGTCTACTCCCTCTGAGGTCCCAGACTCATGCCTGGACATGCAGAGATCTCGCTCTATTTCTTCATTGTGTAGTTTTTTAGATAATGTACTTTAAAATGTTAACTCTGGAAACTGAATCTTAGAAAAGCATAATTATAGGACTTCCACAACACTTGCCGTGTTTTAAAATAATTATTTTGTTCAAACAATGAACTACTAGAAAGTTAACTGCATGTATGTTTATATAAAACATTGATTGGAAACATAAAATAGTGTCCAGTTATTAAATTTTGTTTGACTACATAAATTTTGATGAGGATTTTTCTTCCACAAGAGTCTAGAAGAAGCTTTTACTCTATTAATTTTAGTAGTCTGTCAGAGAATGTGAGCAGAAAATGCTTTTATTACATGTTCAGAAGTTTTCCAAACTGATTTTTGCTAAGCAAACAAATATGAAATATAATGTGAAAGAAGTTAAGTTCAGAAAGCCTCGTTTTGTCTTATAATTCAACAGGATATACTTAATTATTCTGTCAAACAAAGTGTAATATGGGTGGGAATATCTTAAATTCATTTCCCTGTGACTGTGACCAAATTTCTTAACACAAGCATTTGTTTTACTTCATGGTTATAGTCCACATTCTATCATAACAATGAAGTTTCTGTGGCAGGAGCTTGATAAAACCAGTGACATTACTACTATAATTAAGAACAGAGAAAGATGAGTAAGTGAATGTTGCCTTACATGTGGCTTAATTTTTCTACTCTTCATACAGTTCAGGAGCTCCTGTTTAGGGAATGGATGTCATCCATGGTGGGCCAGAGCACTTCTCATCTCAATTATGGCATACACATGTCATATGCACATATATTTATATTTAAATCTGGTCTCAATATCTAAGAGAAAATATACAGTGAAGTTTTGCATAAATGTTTTTTTCTGTCTGAGTCAAGATTATTACACTCAACATGATTCCGAGTTTTCTGAAAATTGCATTATCTTATTCCCCTTTCTAGAGAGATAAAATTCATATCTGTGTGTATGTCTATTGATAAAAAACTCAGGAAAGTTTCTTTACTTCAGTATAGTGAACAGTGTTGTAATAGACATGGATTAGCCACCATCTCTGTGGAATGCCAACTTATTTTCCACTAAGCACTTAAAATTAAAAAAATGTGATAAAATTAAGTAATGAACCCACCAGTCGAAGAAACTGGTAAATATGAGAAAGATATGAAACACCCAGTAAATCTCAAACATTCTGAGAAGATAAAACCTATGAATAGTAAGTATATAGAGACAAGAAACCTAGGTTAAAAGCACAAAAATCTTTTTAAAAAATTAGACCTCCAAAAGTAGTACCAAGTGAGTGGCAACTGAGACCATTCACAATAAAAAATATAAAAAACATTGTTGAGGCAATCACATAACAGCATGCTGTCAACACCATTGAGCAATGTCAGAGACATAACAACAGTATCAATGAAAACCTTTAATGATAAGTAACTCTGAAATTTATAGAAAAATTTAAGAAGGAGAGTAGTTAGCCATGCTGAAGGAGTACTTCCTTATCATGAATGAAATGCATGAATGTCTGGAATACATTTTCCAGTACCACTTCAAAATCTAGTGTGTGATAGCAAATACACAGAAGCCTAACACTTAGGAAATGGAGGATGGAAGAAGAGAAATTCAAAATCATTTTTAGATATACAGCCAATTTGAGGCAAACCTATGACCCATGAGACTATGTAAATAATTTTTTAAAGAGACTTTGAGATTTAAGAACAGGAGTTTAAGCATAGATTTCAAGACAGTCATATTTGTCACTTATGCTACCTGGTATGGCAGCCACAAGCAGTACCTGGTGTAGAAGATTATGTGTTTGATTTTTATTAGTGCACACATATGAAAAACAAGTGACAGATTATTATTGTACTATATGGTGCATATCTACAGCAAACTTCTCAATTTCAGCACTATCAATATTTGGGGTAAATACTCCTTGCTTACAGACACCATTTTGTGCATTGCACAATGCTCAAGAGTTTATTCAGCTCCCACCCCAAAGATGTTTATAACATTTTCTCAATAGGGTAACAAAAACCATTTCTACTATTAACCACATATCATAGTTTATTGAGAATCATGAAAAAGAAGAGAGCAATGAATATATGCATTATACTTCCTATATTGCTCTCTCAATTTTATATTGTTCAGTATTCCCTGCCTATAAAATGATGCCATACATATTGTATGGCTGTGATGGATAGTTTTCTGTCAACTTGACATAAGTTAGAGGGAACTTTAATTGAGAAAAATCCTCCATATAATTTGTCTATGTTCAAGTCAGTGTTGCATTTTTATCAATTTCATATAAAAGGGCCCACATTATTGTAGATGCAAACACTTTGAGGCTGCCTACCTTGAAAAAATATTATGCTAAGAAACTCCAAGGAGCAAAGAGTAATCAGAATTTCTTCATTGTCTCAGTATCATTTCCTGACTCTGAGTTTCTGCCCTGTTTGACTACCAGCCGATTTCCCTGGATGATGAACTGTATATAAATCTAAAATATAAAATCTTTCCCCCCTAACCTGCTTTTGTTCATAAAATTTTATCATAGCAATTAAAGCCTAACTAAGACAATAAGTCTTACAATTTCAATTGATATAATAAGATAATTTCCTACACATACGATCAAAGATCCATCTTTAAGGTGATTATAAATTTGATCAAACTGACATCTAACACTAATCATCACATCACATACTCTCTAAGGGCCCATGTTGTCTTGAATTCTCTGGTTGAAAATCACTGATACAGAAAATGAGGAATAACTCAGCATTTCTGTCATTTTTTCATGCACTTTGAAAGGGAGAGTTGTCATGTAAAATAGTCAAAAGGTTATTGTTTTTGAGTGATCTCTTCCTTCCTGCTGATACCCATTATTACCTTGATGGTTAGCAAGGAAAGTGTATGGGAAAAACTGTGACGAAAACCACATGAAATAATGTCTATTTTTCTTTTGCTTTGATAAAATTTGTATGTCAATCTTAGATAGCCTTTTAAAATACATCAAAGCTGTGACTATTGGAAAATATCTCTAATACCAACACTCAAGAGGACAGACTTCATATGTCTATGAAGGCCACCATGAGTCCAAGTTTATGGGAAATGATATGATTCACTATTTGAAACAGAGTCTCAGCTCTCCACAAATAAAAAAAAAACATACTTAAAATGAGTGAGAATATCCTGAGATCCTGGGCTTATGGAACATCCTCTGAAGATCTTATATTTAGTTTAAAGCTGATCTCCATCATAATCATTTAATGCATTGCTGAAACACATGTAACGTATAGGAGTATAAAAGTAGCACAATTTGAAATGCATTCAGCTCATGCAAATGAGATCATGCTATCTCAAAACTCTAACTTGTGTTTGGTCTTCAATAGATGTTACCATGACTATCATTTACCCCAACATTTGAAACTGAATCATAGCTCTAAATGAAAATATTGAAGGCTGCATCTATGGAAAGCAGCTCAGGAAATGAGACATACAGCACACTGTCACAGGCTAATAATTTAGTTGTCTTCCTGGATAAGTGAGGTGGTTTTGTCCATTAGTTTCTATCATTCAAACTTAGTATAAAGGATATCAAATGTTTGTACAGCATTTGCCTGCATGTGGTGGTACTTAGAACCATTTTTGTAGGTCTTAATGCAAGCACATTCTCTGTTTAGTAATGGTACCCACTGTCTGGATGTGGAGTCACATAAGACCTAAAACAGCTTTAAAAAGACAACTTATAGACCCAAATAAATGGGAGCTAAGCACAGTTTCTTAGTAGCTGCATTTTTTAGATAGGCTTTGTTTGCTGACAGTGAGCAAATGCAATATTCCTTTAAGAGAAGACTTTCTGACTCAGAATTATGTTGACTGAAATTTCATGCTGCCTGGTCCCACAGCTGTTGAGTCCCAAAGAAAAACACAGAGACCAACATTAAGTGTAAACTGGTTGGCCTACTAGCTCAGGCTTTCTTATTAACTAATTCTTACATATTATATTAAACCATTATTCTTGTCTCTGCTAGCTACATGGCTTGGTACCTTCATCAGTGAGGCATTCTCATCTTACTTCCTCTGTGGCTGGGTGACAACTATAGACTGAACCTTTCCTCTTCCCAGAATTCTCCTATTCTCATTGCCCCACCTATACTTCCTGCCTGGCTACTAGCCATTTAGCATTTTATTAAAATACAACTGATAAATCTTTACAGGGTACAAGATCATTGTCCCACAACAGAATTAGCAGCAAAATTGCATAGCTTCTTTAAAAGATTACTTCCTGGTTTGTGCTGGCAGCATGAAAAACTCTAGGTAATTTTAGAGGTCCTATACTTAAATGTGATTTGTGAGCAGTGTGATTTTAGTTGCTTAATGGCAACATAGACCTGTTGTGTCCCTGGGATGGGGCAGTGGACGAACATACCTCTGCCATGTTGGATGCTGTGGAGCCAATAGTCAGAACAGAAGAGTTGGTCTTAGCCATGCCTGTTTATCATTAATAAAATGGTTTTCATGGTCAGAAAATGATTACAGATACACAATAAAGACAGATTCAGACAAAAAAATCTCTGAATGTGTCACGGTGTGTTTAAAAATGTATGTGGGCTTGTGAGGGAGAAGAAAAATAATATAGGCTGTTGTAAAAAGAAGTAAATGGTTTTAAAAAATAAAACAAAGTCTTTAATGAGACACTAAAAGTAATATAAAAGAGCATAGACAGACATAGATTAAGGAAATAAAAGTAATAAAATAATATACATAATCCAACACTCTTGAAATTTTTCCATCTCCTCTTCTGTGACAGTCCCTGAACATTGGTGTGTGTGTGTATGTGTGTGTGTGTCTGTGTGTGTGTGTGCAAGAGAGAGAGAGGTAAAGAGAGAGAAAGAAAGAGAGTGTGTGTGCATGTGTGTGTGTGTGTGTGTGTGTGAGAGAGAGAGAGAGAGAGAGAGAGAGAGAGAGAGAGAGAGAGAGAGAGAGAAGGAAAGAGAGAGAGTTATACATGTTATTTAGGTATGAACATTTCACGGTTTTTTATTTTCTGCACATTTACCATTCAAAAATATCATGTTATTTTCCAGCAACTGCAAGGAGATTCTCTGAAGAGGGTTAAAAATGCATGGCTCTGTGGGTATAATATGTAAATAGGAGTAATTTTAAAAGAATGTCAATATAGCAAAATAATATCATTAACTTCCCCCCTAGGGCCTGGGATTTGTTTAAATAGAGGATCTTGGCCCCATTAACAGCACCAGGAATGGCTTTCATCTCATGGACTAGGCCTTAGATCTGGTCAGAAGTGGTTGGTTACTCCCTTAACTCTAAGGCAACTATCACACCAGTGGCTATATCTTGTTGGGCAAATTGTTATAGTAGCTTACAGGATTAACAACTGTGTAAAATTGATGTTTACCGTTTTGCTTTAGTAGTATGGATATCATCCTCTAGCAAATAAAATCTCTGTAATAAGGATGACACTTCCTGGTGACTACCAGCTTTATTTTGAGGACTCCAGTATGTATTATCTTCAGCAATACAGTCTTGCCATCAAGTTATGGAATGTAATCAAGAAAATAGCCTGTAATGCCAGCACAAGATTGGGTGGTGGATTGGGGTCTCTGATAGGCAGGCAGTGGAATATGTGTTGGTGACACACCTGGAGTTCTGGGGCAGACTCCATATGGTGTCATTGCCAGGTAGGATAGTGGACTGAGTGAGTGATATGCATATAAGCATTAACTTAGCATTCTTACCTTCCATGTTAGAACAGAAACTTATTGAGTCCTGAGTATTCAACTGCTTTTTAGCTCATATATTCCAAATTATCTATAATCCTCCAAGAAAATAGGTCAAACTCATAAACACCGATATTGCTAGGTCCATCACAGAAATATTCTCACTCTTGCTACCAGCTTCCTTTTTTTTGCTGTAATAAAACACTCTTACCAAAAGCTTAGTAATAAAAGAGTTTATTTGACTTAAACTTTCAGGTCCTACTTCATCACTGAGGGAAGTTAGGGACGGAACTCAAAGTAAGAGCCATAAAAAAAGTTTGCTTGTCATGTCCCTTTCTGGCTTACTAACTATCTCATCCTTAGCTAGTTTTCTAATACAGCCCAGAACAACCTGCTATGTAAGATGTTACCCACAGTGGGCTAGAACATCAATTCATATTTATATTAATAAAATATTAATCTTATATCAATTAACATTCAAGAGTGTTCCTCACAAACATGATCACAAAGAAACTTGATAAAGACATTTGCTCAATTGAGACTTTTTTCAGTGATTAGGCTGTGACACTTTGACAGTTAATGCAAAGTAGTCAAGCACTAATTTAGGTAAACACTGTTAAATATACTTTATTAATATTTTTCTT
>CADCXT010002728.1:0-10396 GCA_902806775.1 Microtus agrestis
CAGGCTAAGAGATTGGATACGAAAACAGGATCCAACATTCTGCTGTTTGCAAGAAACACATCTCAACCACAGAGACAGGCATCTACTCAGAGTAAAGGGTTGGGAAAAAGTCTTTCAAGCAAATGGTCCTAAGAAAAAAGCAGGTGTGGCCATATTAATTTCTAACAAAACTGACTTCAAACTAAAATCAATCAGAAGAGATCGAGATGGACACTTTATACTTATAACCGGAACAAGTCATCAGGAAGTCGTATGAATATCTACACCCCTAATACAAAAGGACCCACTTATCTAAAAGAAATATTACTAGAACTGAAGGCAGACATTAAACCATACACACTAGTAGTAGGAGACTTCAATACACCTCTCTCCCCAATGGACAGGTCAATCAGACAGAAACCTAATAGAGAATTAAGAGAATTATTGGAGGTAATGAAGCAATTGGACTTAACAGACATCTATAGATCACTCCACCCAAATAGGAAAGAATATACCTTCTTCTCTGCAGCTCATGGAACCTTCTCGAAAATTGACCACATACTCGGAAAGAAAAGAAACCTCCACAGATACAAAAAATTATCAGTGTCCACGGATTAAAGTTAGAAGGCAACAACAATGCTACCCCCAGAAAGACAACAAACTCATGGAAACTGAACAGTCAACTACTGAACCACACCTGTGTCAAGGAAGAAATTAAGAAAGAAATTAAAGTCTTCCTTGAATTTAATGAAAATAAAGAGACAACATACTCAAACCCATGGGACAAGATGAAAGAAGTCCTAAGAGGAAAGTTCAGAAAATCTAATAAACAGTTCTCATCAAGAATAGAAATTAGTTTCAGCAAACCAAAGCAGTATAAATAAAATGAGGCAATTTTGTGGTAACATTCTTGAGTTATGACATGAGGACACACAGAGTAAGGGCAGACGATTGTAATTTTGAGACTAGTCTGAATTTCATTATACTGTCTTAAAAACGAAAAAAAAAAAACAAACAAAACCCAGCCAGGAATAGTGGTTTATATTAATCCCAAGACTTAGGAAATAGGTAAGTAGATTTGGGGAAATTAGAGGCCAGCATCTATGTGATGAGTTTCAGTACCACCTATGTGACATAGTGAAATACTGGCTCAATTTTTTTTAACTGGACTGGTGCCACATGCCTTTAATCCCAGCCCTTGGGAGGCAGAGGTAGTCGGATCTCTGTGAGTTAGAGGCCAGCCTGGTCCACAGAGCAAGTTTCAGGACAGGCTCTAAAGCTACACAGAGAAACCCTAAAGAAAAAAAGACTTTAAAGAACAGCAAAATATTAGTATCCAGGCAAAACTTCAGGCTCCCTCTCCTTCATTACATCTGTACACTAGTGTGTATGTGTGTGTTCTGTGTATACACATGTATGTGTGTGTTCTGTGCATAAATGTCTGTGTGTTCTGTGAATACATGTGTGTGTGTCTTGTGCATACTCATATGTGTGTTCTATGCATACATGTGTGCATACATTTAGTGTACCCTCCATGCAAGACCGGAAGAGGACACTGGGTGTTCTGATCTATCACTCTACACCTGTTTCAGCTGAGAAAGCATCTTTCTCTGAACCTGGAGCTAGGTTGGCCATCTGCAGGCCCTAGAGATTTTGGGGTCTCCATTCTCTTCAGATTCAACAGTCCAGGGGTTAAAGTAACCTACATAGCCACAAGCAACTTTTTACAAGGATTCTAGGATCTAACCTCAAACTTCTGTGTTTGAATGGAAAGGACACTTAACTGAATACTCTCTCCAGCTCTCAATTAAAAAATTTGTTTTATTATTTTGTTTTGTTTTGTTTTAATTTAATTTTCCATTCAAAAATTTATACTTCCTCCCCTCCTCCCATTTCGCTCATGCTACCCCCTCACTTTCCTCCCTCCTCTTCCTCCTTAAGAAAGGGCAAGTTACACTGCCCTGTGGGAAGTCCAAGGCCCTCCCCCTTCCATCAAGTCCTAGGAAACTGTGCATCCAAATAGCCTGGGGTACCACAAAGGAAACACATGCTGTAGAAACAGGCCCCAGTGCTATTTCTCAGTCAGCCTCCATTGTCAGCCACATTCAGAGAGTCTGATTTGATCACAAGGTCATTCAGGTCTGGTCCATCTGGCTTTGGTGAGCTCCCATTAGATCAGGCACAATGTCTCAGTGACTGGACCTCTGTGCTTATAAATGTAGGTATTTAGATTGTGTTTGATAGTAGGGACAAAGTCTTTATTACAGTATCCACCTCCTTGGATAACAGTTGGAAATCACTACCATTTAAAAAGACAAATATTTTAGCCAGACAGAGTGCTACCGTCTTTTATTCCCAGCACACAGAGGCAGAGGAAGGTGAAACTGTGCATCCAAACAGCATATGAAACAGTGCATCCATATAGTCTGGGGTACACTGTATACATCGTGTACACTATGAACATTGTGCACATTTTGTGTACACTGTGTACATTTTGTTTATATTGTGTACATTTTGTACACTGTTTACATTGTGTACACTACTTGTACATTGGGTACACTGTGTACATTTTGTGTCCATTGTGTTCATTTTGTGCACATTGTGTACATTTTGTTCACTTTGTTGTACTTTTTGTACTTTGGGTACACTATGTACATTTTCTGTACATTTTGTACTTTGTGTACGTTTTGTGTACTTTGTGTACATTTTGTGTACTTTGTGCATATTGTGTACAATTTGTGTACATTGTGTACATTTTGTACGCTTTGAACGTTGTGTACAAATTTGTACATTTTGTACACTTTGTACATTGTGTCCACTTTTTGTACATTGTGTACACTGTGTATATTTTGTGTACATTGTGTACATTTTGTTTATATTGTGCACATTTTGTGTACATTGTCTATATTTTGTGTACATTGTGTATAATTTTTGTACATTGTGTACATTTTGTGTACGTTGTGTACATTTGGTGTACATGGAATAAATTGTGTACATTGTGTACATTTTGTACAATGTACATTTTTTACAGTGTGTACGTTTTATGTATATATTGTGAACACAGTGTACATTTTGTGTACACTGTGTACATTTTGTACACTGTGTACATTGTGTACACTTATTGTACATTGTGTATACTGTGTACATTTTTTTGTACATTGTGTCCACTTTTTGTACATTTTGTAAACTGTGTATATTTTGTGTACAATTTTTGTACATTGGGTTCACTGTGTTCATTTTGTGTATATTGTGTACATTGTGTAAATTTTATACATTGTTTACATTTGTGTACATTGTGTACATTTTGTGTACATTCTGTAGATTTTGTGTACATTGTGTAAACGTTTGTACATTGTGTAAACTCTGTATATTTTGTGTACATTTTGTACATTTTGTACATTTCGTGTACATGGTATAAACTGTGTACATTGTGTTTGTTTTGTACACTGTACATTTTTTTACTATATTTCGTATATTTTGTGTTTTGTGTACTATATTGTACACTGTGTACATTGTGTACACTTATTGTACATTGTGTACACTGTGTAAATTTTGTGTACATTGTGTACATTTTGTGTACATTGTGTACACTCTGTACATTGGTTACTATTTGTACACGGTGTTCATTGTGTACACTTTGTACATTTTGTGAACATTGTGTACACTTTTTGAACATTGTTTTCACAGTTTAAATTTTGTGTACATTGTGTACAATTTCTGTACATTGCATACACTGTGTATATTTTGTACACTGTGTGCATTCTGTACACATTTTGTACATTGTTTATAATGTATACGTTTTGTGTATATAGTGTATATTTGTACACTCTGTACATTGTTTCTACTTTTTGTAAATTGTTTTCACTGTGAACATTTTGTGTATATTATGTACATTTTATTACATTGTGTACACTTTGTACATTTTTGAACATTTTGTACATTGTGTACACATTTAGAACATTGTTTTCTCAGTGTACATTTTGTGTACATTGTGTATATTTTGTGTATATTTAGTACAGTGTGTGCATTGTGTACACTTTTTGTACATTGTGTATTATGTGTACCCTTCTTTTACATTGTTTATACTGTGTACGTTTTGTGTATATAGTGTACATTTGTACACTGTGTACATTGTGTCCACTATTTGTACATTGTTTTCACTGTGTACATTTTGTGTACATTGTGTATATTATGTACATTTTATTACATTGTGTACATTGTATATATTTTTTGTACATTGTATACACTGTGTACATTGTGTACATTTTGTACCCTGTACATTTTGTACACTGTGTACATTGTGTGGATTTTGTGTACATATTTTTTATATTGTGTACATTTTATATACATGGTAAAAACTGTGTACATTGTGTACATTTTGTACACTGTTTATTGTGTACAGTGTACATTTTTTTACACTTTGTACATTGTGTACATTTTGTGTACATAATTTTGTACATTTTGTGTACATTGTGCACATTGTGTACATTTTGTGTATATTGTGTACATTTTGTACACTGTACATGTTTTACCCTGTGTATATTGTATACATTTGGAATACTGTACATTTTGTACATTGTGTATATTAAGTCCAGATTTTGTACGTTGTGTACATTGTGTACATTTCCTTTACATTGTGTACATTTTGAACATTGTGTACATTTTGTACACTGTACATTGTGTACACATTTTGCACATTGTGTAAACTGTGTATTTTGTATACATTGTGGACACTGTTTTCATTGTGAAAATTATGTGTACATTGTGTAGAGTGCTTACATTGTGTACATTTTTTGTACATTGTGTAAATTTTATGTATATTTTGTACATTCTGTACACTGTGTACATTGTGTACACTTTTTGTACATTGTGTACACTGCGAACATTTTGTGTACATAGTGTACATTGTGTTTACATTGTATAAACTGAATATGTTTGTTCATTTTGTACACTGTAAATTGTGTAGACTGTGTACATTTTGTGTACATTGTGTACATTGTGCACATTTTGTGTACATTGTGTACACTGTGTACATTGTGTACATTTGTACACTCTACAGTTTGTACAATTTGTTCATCGTGTACAGTGTGTATATTTTGTGTACATTGTATAAACTGTGTACAATGTGTACATTTTGTGTACATTGTGTATATTGTGTACACTGTGTTCATTTTGTGTACACTGTGTACATTTTCTGTACATTGTGTACATTTTTTACTCTTTATACATTTTGTACAATTTTTGTACACTGTGTACACTGGGGACATTGTATACATTTTTGCACTACATTTTGTACACTGTGTATATTGTGTACATTTGGTACACTGTACATTTTTTACACTGTGTACATTGTGTCCAGTTTTTGTACGTTGTGTACATTGTGTACATTGTGTATATTTTGTATACTGTACATTGTGTACACTTTTTGTCATTGTTTACACTGTGTACATTTTGTGTACATTGTGTACACTGTGTACATTGTGTACATTTTGTACACTGTACATTTTGTACACTGTGTATATTTTGTACATTTTGCACTGTACATTTTGTACACTGTGTACATTTGTACATTCTGTGTACATATTGTGTCCATTGTGTCCATTCTCTTTACATTGTGCACATCCTGTACATTTTGTGTAAAATGTGTACGTTGTGTACTTTTTGTGTACATTTTGTGAACACTGTGTACCTTTTGAGTACATTTTGTGTAAATTGTGTACTATGTGTATACTTTCTGTATATTGTGTAAACTGTGTCCACTTTGTGTAAATTGTATACATTGTGGACACTGTGTATATTCTGCATATTTTGTGTACATTTTGTACAGTGCTTACTTTGTGTACATTTTTTGTACATTATATAATTTTTGTGTATATTTTGTACATTTTGTACAATGTGTTCATTGTGTACAATGTGTATATTTTGTGTACATTGTATAAAATGTGTTCATTTTGTACACTGTACATTTTGTACACTGAGTATATTGTGGATATTTTGCACTGTATATTTTGTAGACTCTGTACATTGTGTCCACTTTTTGTACATTGTGTACATTGTGTATATTTTTTGTACATTGTGTACATTGTGTGTACATTTTGTACATTGTGTACATTTTTTGTACATTATGTACATTTTGTGTACATTGTGTAAACTTTTTGTACATTGTGTACACTTTGCACATTTTGTGTACATTGTGCACATTTTGTGTACATTGTGTATACTGTGTACATTGTGTACATTTTGTACACTGTACGTTTTGTACAATGTGTTCATTGTGTAAAATATGTGTATTTTGTGTACTTTGCATAAACTGGGTACATTGTGTACATTTTGTACACTGTTTACATTGTGTACACTATTTGTACATTGGGAACACTGTGTACATTTTGTGTACATTGTGTACATTGTGTTCATTTTGTATACACTGTGTAAATTATTTGTACATTGTGTACATTTTGTACACTTTGTATATTTTGTACACTTTTTGTACATATTGTACACTGTGTACATTTTGTGTACATTGTTTACACTCTGTACATTGTGTACATTTTGTACACTGTGTACATTGTGTACAATGTATACATTGTGTGTACATTGTGAACATTTTGTACACTGTGAACATTATGTACACTTTTGAACATTGGGTACACTGTGTACATTTTCTTTTATATTGTGTACTTTGGGTACATTTTTTTCCCAGTTCATTTTATTTAACTGGGTGTGGGGCAACAGAAGCATTCCCAGCACAACCATGTGTGTGGGGTTCCCCGCAGTCTCCCCAGGGCGATGGTTCCTGCAATGATCTCTAGGGGGAAACGGCTCCCAACAGATCCCCTCCCCCCTCCCATACAAAGGCAGGCAGCTATCACGTGGAGAGCACCAGTCAGAGTCAACCATGGTGTCAGACCAAGGGAGAAGGGACTGAGACAAGGAGAGACCCTCCTCTCGAGTGGTGAATCAATCCACCTCTCCTGGGAAAAAAGGGGTGCCCGATGACTCCTAGGTCGAGTGGGGACCAGGCCTTTTTCTTTCCCCCTTACCCGTCCTAGGGTTCCCAGGGCCCTGCCTTAGGTTGGGGGATTATCCTGCCATAAGTCGCCCATCCTTGGAGCTCCTCAAATAAAAGGCATCTAGCAGGATTAAAGTAAGCAGATCACAGGGCACCCTGTCTTAGGCCATGTGTAGAGCGCCCTCATACCTGTACCATGCCATGTTGAGCCGGTTTCTACAACCTCTGTATGGTGTGTTATACAGGTGAGGATCCATACTAATTCCCGTCAGTGGGCCCCTGCGTCTATCATTAATGAAAAGACTGTGAGGAGCTCCTCAAACAAAAGATATAATGATATAATTTTGGCACCAATAACTCCATCTCCAGACAAGAAGAAAGGGCTTTTTCCCAACCCAGTATTCACTTTTAGTCTGGCCTATGGTATGTCCTCCTTCCTAAGTGCCTACTCCACATAAAGTTACGTGTGCTGCCTGCCAAAAATTAGGGCAGTGTAAAAGGGATCAAAATCTAAAATTTTTAACATATGCATTAAACCCAAACACTTTACAGCATGTGTCAAACTTTTCCCAACATCTATAAGCAGTTACAAATATCATTAGATCAATTTCAGTAGGATTAAAATGACATACATTGATGTTATCAAATACCACCAGTTCCAGTCTCTGAGCAACAGTGACAGGAACCCCCAGTTTTCCCCCTTCTTAAGTGAAGAGAGGTTAATACTTTAATTAAAATGAGTTCTGTGTCCCAAAGTTTAAAGCAGTCTGATGTTTAGTCTGCAACTCAGCTCCAAAGCAGACCAGCGTTCAAGCTGCAGAAGCAGTTTAGCATTTGTGCTCCAGGACAGGTGGGGGAACCTGGGTGAGGCGAGCTGGATTCAGCTACATGAAGCACACCCTGGCCCTTATGTCAGCCGGGTCTCCCTGGACTCTGGAGGCAGGATGACACCCTGCAGAGTGGTGTAGCTGGTTTTGTTAGCAGGCTCTCCTTTCCTTGGGGGCAGGGGAGACCGGACCAAGGACCTCTCCTCAATCATCTCTGGAAGTCTGGGACTCCTCTGTGTCCGCATCCTCGACATCACGTCCAGAATTTATTTTCTTTCTGTGAAAAAAGCACAAACACATCCTCGACCCCAAATATATATACAGGCCGGGTTTTTTCATAATGCATCAGGATCTGCTGGCAACTTTTATGAGTTGCTTTGAAGGAGCCTTGTTATGCTCCATAATTTTTATTATTGTTAGCCATATAAGCAGTTCCTCCACTGGAAGAGCCACCTGCAAAATCCAGCACAAAATCCTCCAAGGGATTTCCCGCAACAACACTAGCAAGACACAGGCGCACAAATAGCAGCAGTGATCTGGGAAAAGACCACCATCCCTGGCCCCTGAACCCAGCAAAGGCAATTGTCCAGGAATCAATCTCAAAACCATCAATGAATCTACCGTTCAGCACAAGAAACATTGATCATAGACAATATCCTGTCAAACCATTATCCAGACTCCACCCTCTCCCCTCACATCAGACAGGCTACTGGTCCAAATCAAGAGTTCAATATCCTAACTAGCAAAACTGAGAAGATTTAGCCATAAGCAGCATGTTTCACAAAGCTGTCGTATAATAAGTTTTACATCTAATATACACACTTGCCATAGCTGAATTACAATTAACACACTGTATTTGTTGATTATTGTATACTTTATCTGTTGAATTATACTTTACCTGCCTGAGTACCTGTCAGGCAGCTGTTTTAAGCTCTCTATTGGAAACCGCTTCTTGTAAGAATTTTACCTAGCAGCTCAAGGTCTCCCATAAGAATATTATCACTAGAGCTTTAACCACTGGACATCCAACCAAAAGTTTGTAAGCTATCCTCTTTTCTTTTTTAGTTTTTCTTTATATTGGAAAAAAAGAAATTTCTGCCTCCTCCCGGCCTCCCACCTCCCTCGCCCTCCTCTCACTCCTCCCCCCCCTCCACATTCAGACCGAAGAGCAGTCAGGCCTCCCTGCCCTGTGGAAAGTTCAAAGTCCTCCCCCCCTCAATCCTGGTCCAGAAAGGCGACCATCCAAACTGGCTAGGCTCCCACAAAGCAAGGACATGAAGCAGGATCAAAACCCGGTGCCATCGTTCCTGCCCTCTCAGCAGCCCCCATTGTCCGCCAAATTCAAGGAGTCCAGTTCTATACCATGCTTTCTCAGCCACAGTCCAGCCGGCCCAGATGGGCCCCTAATGGACCAGCCCCAAAGTCTGCGCGGGCAACCCCCCGCGGCCCCGACCTCCCTGCCCGCACTCTCCCTCCTTCCGCTCCTCACCGGAACATTTGGGAGCTCAGTCCAGTGCTCCAGTGTGGGTCTCTGTCTCTATCTCCATCCTTCGTCAGATGAAGGTTCTTTATTTATCTCTAGAAACCAATTATGAGTGAGTACATCCCATGTTCATCTTTTTGGGTCTGTGTTACCTCACTCAGGATAGTGTTTTCTATTTCCATCCATTTGCATGCAAAATTCGCGAAGTCATTGTTTATTACCGCTGAGTAGTATTCTAATGTGTATATATTCCACACTTTCTTCATCCATTCTTCCATTGAAGGGCATCTAGGTTGTTTCAAGGTTCTGGCTATTACACATAATGCTGCTATGAACATAGTTGAACAAATGTCCTTGTCATATGATCGGGCATCTCGTGTTTATATTCCCAAGAGTGGCATTGCTGGGTCCATGGGTAGGTTGATCCCAAATTACCTGAGAAACCGCCACACTGCTTTCCAAAGTGGTTGTACAAGTTTGCATTCCCACCAGCAATGGATGAGGGTACCCCTTTCTCCACAGCCTCTCCAGCAAAGGCTATCATTGGTGTTTTTGATTTTAGCCATTCTGACAGGTGTAAGATGATATCTCAATGTTGTTTTGATTTGCATTTCCCTGATCGCTAAGGAGGCTGAGCATGACCTTAAGTGTCTTTTGGCCATTTGAACTTCTTCTGTTGAGAATTCTCTCTTCAGATCAGTGCCCCATTTTTAATTGGGTTAATTAGTATTTTAATGTCTAGTTTCTTGAGTTCTTTATATATTTTGGAGATCAGACCTTTGTCTGTTGCGGGGCTGGTGAAGATCTTCTCCCAGTCAGTGGGTTGCCTTTTTGTCTTAATGACAGTGTCCTTTGTTTACAGAAGCTTCTCAGTTTCAGTAGGTCCCATTTATTCAATGTTGCCCTTAATGACTGTGCTGCTGGGGTTGTACCTAGGAAGTGATCGCCTGTGCCCATCTGTTGTAGGGTACTTCCCACTTTCTCTTCTATCAGGTTCAGTGTGTTCAGATTGATATTGAGGTCTTTGATCCATTTGGACTTGAGTTTTGTCCATGGTGATAGATATGGGTCTATTTTCCTTCTTCTACAGGTTGGGCA